>JASDQU011026896.1:27451-59305 GCA_032191745.1 Picea mariana | reverse complement strand
GAAAATAAACAAAACATCAAACATGAGACACAGGGGTCATCAAATGGTTTCAGGCTTGGTCTATTAATGAAACCAGAGCACACGCTGAAGACAGAGACAGGGGTTCCCTCTCCCTCCAGCGGAAGGTCCTTCGGGGCCCTCAACACAATGCTTTCCTTACAAAATGAATAGAACTTAACTGAGTGGTGAAAGAACTCTGGGTTAGGCCGCTGATGGATAGCTTGTCAAAGACTGAGCTCTGAATCATCTGGACAGTGTAACTTTGCTTTGAATTCTCTGCTAAAACAATGAGTCTTCACAGCTATTTATAGCATTTTTCCAGGCGATCACGTAACCAACTTCCGGTGTAAACACGGACCTGTTTAGGGTTCACTTAGGTAATTAATTTGCCGAATTTGCAGAGCCGACCTGATTTGAGAGTCAAATCATCTTGGGGGCCGGTCCATAGGCGGTCGGGAGGCCGACTTATGCAATTAATTCACCGTATTAGAGGATGCGCGGGTTTTTGTGTTGACAGGCGCGCGTCGGGCGCGCATGCGCTAGCAACACATTTTTGTCCCGTGCATATGCGCGCGCATCAAGTTGCTGTGAAGTGCCCTTCAATTTTTGGTTACTTTGTATAGTTTTTGACCCTTCTGGAATGTTGTGAACTTAATTCAGTGTCATGAATGACTTCATTGCTGTTTTGATGATGTGGAGTTCTTGTCGCCATGTGCAGACGAAATTTCAGTGATAACAGCCATAATAAAACATACTAAGATCGACACACTAATAGATAGTGGATATCAATCTAACTTAATTTCAGAAGAAGTGGTTAAGAATTTGGGATTCAACACTAAGATGCATCACAAACCTTATTCACTTAGTTGGATAAGGAAAGATCACAAATTGCGCATAACAAAGAAATGTATCATAAAGTTTGCAATTACATCTAAGCATGTGGATGAAGTAACATGTGATGTGGTGCCGCTAGAAACATGTGGAATGGTCTTAGGAATCCCTTATTTATATGATCGCAAAGCAATCTTCTATAGGGAACATAATCAATATCACTCTAAAGAAGGCAATGAATATGTTGTACATGCTCATCACATAAAATCAAGTCAATCTCTTCTAACAATGCAACAATTAAAGAAGGAAACTTATGCAAGGAATACACCTATAATTGTGCCAAGTAAAGCAGTTGATCTTAATCATGAACATGAGATGGTTGTAGGATGGGAATTCAATCATAATTTGCTTCAAGATAAGTTAATGTCATGCAAGCACATCAAACATATTGGCTCAGTTTCAGTCATATTTTTTATGTTATCTCTGCTACTTTTATCTACATGGATGGTAGTGGCTTCAATAAGATGTGAATGAGTTCAAATGGATAACAATATGCTTTCATTTGTCATGGTTATTATGAAATTGATTATGGTGCGAGAGGTGCACATGAAAGATTTTAAAGACAAAGGACAAGTGGGGAGGCCTATCCCGCACTTGATGACTGGTTAATATCCTTTTGGAGGACCAAAAGGTCTTTGTGGGGAGGAATGATCCAAAATGGATCCAGAAATGACTAAAAATCAAATTTCTTTGGAATCAAACAAAATTAGCGCCATCACATCGGTCTCATCGAACTGATTCTGACCATATATTGTATTTCTAAAAATGGACACCGTATGCAGAAGTTATTGGGATCTGAAGATCAGGTCAAGAAAGCAAAAAATTCAAAGTCAATAGATCAAAGTCAACGATGACATCAACAATACATCATGATGATGTCAGCAGGGTGACATGGAATCACCAGGAGCTAACACATGTTAGCAGTTTTGCAATTTTTGGGTTGAGTTGGACCAGTGTGGAAGTGACATGTGGCACTATACGAAAGTGACATGTGGCACCGTACAGATGTTGACATATGGCGGGGTGACATGTGGAACTATACGGATGCGATACGTGGAAGTACGGAAGGATGAAATGGCATTGTACGGAAGAGACACATGGCCATATGGAAGGCTGACGTGGCATGGTACAGATGTGACATGTGGCAGTACGAAAAGATGACATGGAATTTCGTACGATGATGTGGAAACCCATACAGATGACACATGGAAATCTGCATGATGACTGTGCAGGATGATGTGGTGGGAAGTGATGTGGCTCAGGCCACTAGAAAGGTTAAATGTGGCTAAATGAGGAGGCACCACGTGGCTCCTTCAGGAACACCAAATCTGGCGGTTCCACCAAATCTAGATAATATCCTCCAAATCTAGCAGAATCTCACTAAATTTGCCTAGCTGGCGCTAAGTTTGGAAACTATCGCTAAATTTGGTGGAATCTAGATTATTTAGTCAGGCATGGAAATAAAGAAAAGTTAAGTTTTTTTGCACGCAAATCAAGATCGTACGGATTTGACATGATGCATCATTGGGATTCGTGTTGAGGGGAGGCCCCGAGGGACTCTTTAGAAGTAGGTCAAAATTATACTAAAAAGTTGCATAATTTCGAGAGGATTCCAAATATGGATTATGTTTCTGCATTCGAGTAGTCAAATAGAAAAGTGCCTCTAGAGTCTGAGATGTCGATCCAAGCATAGTCGACTTTATACTCAAAAGTCTCAGAATTTCCTATTCCAACCAATGGTGATGTTTGATTCTGTCTAGTAGTTGCAGATCTGAAAGGTGTTTTCAGAAGTTGTTATGTAAGCCTTTCTTTTGTAATCTTAAAGCATTGAAGATTAATAAGAAGTCTTCCCCACTGAGGCAAAGGACCAAAGATGTAGGAAAACTTGTGTCGAACTCTGTTAGCAATCTTGGTGTTATGGTTTGTTGTTTTTACTTCTTATATTGTTGCAACTTTTTTTAATTAAGATTCTTCTCTTAATTCATAAATGGTAAAATAACTCATCCATAAGCTTAACCATATTCTTTAAAAGATCATTTTCGGATCAGTACTCATTTCTATTCGTTTTTCTCCCGGGATAGGTTAGAATTAGTTAGGATTAGATTAGTTTTCTTTTAGTTTCATTAGCCTTAGGATTAACTAGAACTCTTTTGGGTGCATTTTGTTGTCTTTCCCCTTTTTATTCTTTTAATTTTGAGCAACAATGAGGCCCATAAATGCATGGTGAATTCTACCCCAAACGAGCATAGGTATGATTGGGACCTACCATCACGCGTTCTGCCTCATCTTCTTGACAAACCATTCAGACCCGTCAACAAAAATGGCATTAGAAGGAGGGTCAGATGAGAAGCTGAGCTCGAAGACTCATTCTTGTTATTTTTTTGTTTAATTTAATTATGGTTCCATGCCATATCCATTTATCGAGGTGTTTTTCTTGTACGGTACCTCCCAAACCTCCTAGAAATATTTTACATTGCTTGTCACAACTTAGATTTGACAATGAGAGTGAAATATTTGCATCTAAGCATGCTTTACATTTATGGAAATTTTGTTGTTCTCACAATATTACTGATAGAAATACCATTTGCAAGTTGTTTCACTCTCACTTTTGTAGGCCGGGCCAAGAGATGGTGCGAGACTTTGTCAGTAACCTCTATTCACACATGGGAACAATTTATGCATGAATTTTTGCATGCTTTTGAGAATTATGATTATGATAATTTGTGTGCAGAAATATTAGAGCTTAAGAAAAATGAGGATGAATCCCTTGAAGATTTTGTTATCATATTTACTCATATTTGCTTTAGGTTTCCTTTGGATGATAATCCCTCTAACAATTATTGTATTTCCTCTTTATTTTCTCTTACTAATGAAACATACCAGCTAATGGATGAAGAATCTAAATTGTGTTTTAATGTTCCTTTACATGTTGATTTAGATTTCTATGAAAATATTGTAAACACTAATCCTTTAGTTGGACTTCATATGTATGCATATTTCTTTACTATAGGGGATATAGTTCAGATAGAAAATTATTTTTTGGAAGAGACATATGTATCCTCTCACCACTCCATTCCCCCTTTCTTTCCTTGTGACGAAAAAGAGACCTCTAGTCTTGTAAATTCAAGTTCATATTTTTTTGTGGTTTCCCAAGAGGAAGATTTTTCTATTGATAATGGGACACTTCGGGTAAAACCAATGGTTATGTAAGGTTCTCATTATCCTATATAATGTTTTCAATGACAAGAAATGGAGGGAACTATGGAGAAAACTTTAAATGATCATCATTTTGTCAATGAAGAAAATATGGACACTCATGAAAGGAATTCTTCCTCACCCATGGATAATTTGAAATTGATTTATGTTGATTTGGATTGTCTCGATGTTTCAAATTCTCCTAGTTCAAGTGGCATAGAGCAAGTTTTGTTTCCTATTGTTGATAGGAAATTTATTGAAACCTCTTTTTCTAATGATTCTTATGACTTGATTCTTTATTCTGACCATAAATATGCTTTGAAATATATTTCATATTCTCTTATGGTGCAAGAGAAAGACAACCATACTGATTTTTTCACTTCAGGAGAAGAAATAAACCTGCATGAGATACCTCTTCTATCTCAACAACTTTCTTTTAAATTGGAAGAGGAAAACCATCTCGAGCAAGAACGTGTTGATTGTGAAACCACACATTGTGTGGAGCCCACCGATTTGCAATCATACAACGATGTTGTTAAAGAGGAGGAAATATCATTCAGATAGACACTTTGTATGATTTTTTCTTGTTCTAGAGAATATTTTATGTCTCTTAATTATTCCACTTACTTTTAGGAAACCACCCACCATCCGACTCAAATATACTCAATGGGGCCGACCCCTTTTGAAATACTTGATGGGGGAAATGTACATACAGAATATAGATAGGATAAGGCCTCTTCCCGTGAACTTATTAATTATATGCCTTATCATCCTTTTTCATGGCATACAAGGAATGCTATAGTAGATGTATATCAGACTGTGTCTTCTTCTTTATTTTCTTCATTTTTTATCAATAGATAATATTCATGTTCAAGTATCTCTTTAATTAATATTGTTCATACTATTGGATCTCACCATTGTTTTGAATATATCTCTCATAGCATGGTTGGTCCTAACCTATGCATATCATTTGATCTCACTAGTCTATCTCAAGTTATTGTTTACTTGAAGTGTGAGTCCAGGGAGGCTTTCCAAGATAATGAGGCACTTTGGTATACAACGATGGTTATGGCAGGCCCTCATTCTTTTGGTTTATCTTTAGGGATAAAAAACTTCATTAGCACAGATAATCTCTCACCGAGCACACTTTACACAAACTCTATGCATGATTTTCATTTGGTATGCTCCTTTCCATCAAACTCCTTCCATCAATTCTATGATAGTAGTGCAAGATTTTATGATAGGATTGAAGCATGGTTGGAGAGATACTTTTTAGATTGATTTCCCATGAATTATCACTATTAAATTTCTAATATGGTGAATAGATTTTATCATGAGTTAATTTTTCCTATTTTCAGTCAATTCTTATTCCAAGCTCTGTCACTAATCTTTTGTCCTGAACATATGTCTACAAGATTGGGGTTACTTGGATGGCTACATTGGCATTATGAATTTACGTAGTTCATTTTTCATCCATTTTAGCATAGCATAGGAGTAGGGTAGAATAAATTAGTGTCTTTCCTTTGCATAATTTAGCTTTTCTCTCTAGTTTTTAATTAGTTTTTTGTTTGCATTATCTTTTATTTACAAATGGCTGATCAATAAATGAATTTTCAACAAAGGTTGAAAGAAATAGAAGGATTTCCCACTAAATTTTCCCTTTGATGGATTTTGAATTTGATTTTGATGTGGGGAAAATTTACTTCATTTCATTCTCGAATTTTTCTATGTTGGGAAATTGCCAAATCACTGATTTTTGTGCATGATCACCATCTCAAATCGTTTCCAATGCATTGTGGCATCTTGCAAGTGGGGTATTTTAAATTGAGACATTATCCATTCCCTCTTGTAATGAAAATGAACGCTCATATTTGTCCTATATTTACATCTACACGGTTCTAATGGGAAAATTTTGCTTGGCTGGCATCATTTGTAAGTTCTAATTTTAATGTCCCACACACATTGAATCTAAATTATGAGTATTAAAACTATTCCCATCTAAAATTCAAGCCACTCCAAATCTATATAATTTCCTTAGATGATCATTTTTCCTCGTTTTTTGAGTTATCTAAATCTTTTCTTTCTCATCCACTCTATTCTTTGATCACTTTCAACCATCATGAATTTTCTGCATAGACGTTTTGTATAATAAGCTTAGCTGATTTGTTTTTCATTTTAGTTATTTTCTATCACCACTTTTATTTTTAATTTTTAGGCATTGGTTGTCATTGTCCTATGCTCTGTTCAATGGGTCTTTTACATACAAGTCTAGTTTTTACATTATAGTTTTCTTCTCCCAAGCTTCCTCTCTTATACAACAACAATAGATATTCTTTCAGGCTGCCTGGAAACACGTTTTTGACAATCTAGACAACATGGTCATTTAAATCTTTGTTGATATATTTTTCAGAAAATTTCTTGGGAACCCATCTTTTTATTCCCCTATCCACTAATTGACCAAAGACTCGATCTTAGCACTACCAATTCATTAAGTTTTCAATCTTATTTTTATAACTAATGTTTGTTGGTGGATTGATATCATCAAAAGATGGATGGGATTGAAGTCTTATGGTTTTGTTTTCTTAATTTTATTGACTCTTATTTCAGGAACAAGACATTGTGTCCATAGATCTAAATCTCACAAAAATCATGACACTAAAGTCATTTGGTAAAAGGAATTTTGAAGGAAAGCACATACTTCTCATACCTCAGGAAGAAGGTTGTAATATTTGATTGAATGGACAACTAACAAATACTTGATAACTGCAATGTCCTTCACACAGATTTTTATGACAACCAACTTAGTTTAAGTTTATTTTAGCTTAGCAAGTTTTTCCCAGCATTAGTTTTAATTCCGTTCCTTGCCTTTCAATTTGGATTAATTTCATTTTAATAAGTTAGTAATTTGAGAGGAGGATTTCTTCCCAAACTTCCTGAGAGTTGATCACACTGTGCTCTTTGGTATGCAGGTTGGGAAAATGTCTTGTACAACCAACAACTCTGAATTTTTCTCTTTGATTGAAAACAACTTAGGGAAGTGTTAATCTAAACTTGGCTACTCAGATTCCTTTGCGACATTTTTGTCACCAACTCAATAGTTGATCATAAATATATTCTCATTCATTTACTCTCGTATTTTTTTCTGATCTAGTCATTTTTTGGAGTCATTTTAATGACCATTTTGATGACCTCCATAACTGTGATTTTCCTCTTATCTTTATTATATTGAATTATTAGGATCTATGTGGTTATTCATCATCTTTTATAGCAAAAATAAAATGGCACTTGATTAAGAAATAGGAAATGTAATTTATGTTATTAGAAAATTTAACGTTTTTAAAATTACAAAGGAATTGCTTATGTCAAGAAATCCTAAGAGCATATGGGCTATGGAATTTCACATGAAATTGGATTTTGAACAGTTATTTTCACTGAGCATTTAAACCCATTTTGCTAGGTTCCCAAGAGAATGTTTTGTTTCCCTCACTGAAAGAAATTGGATTGGAGAATTGTGTCACAAATATTTTACACGAGATCATCAATTTTTGTAATTTGATTTGTTTTTCATTTCAGATCAGAAACTCTAGGAATTTTTTCTGTTGGGCTTGATATCGAACGACTACCATTTATTGACTAGTTATTTCCCTTGGCTTATTTTTTTACTTTTCATAGAAAACACTCTCTTTGTTTCTACAATAGATTTATTGCTTGCTTCTCGGTTTTCTACTTATTTTTCAGCCATTTTTCTTTCTCTTTGAATGTCTGAGAGTTTAAATTTAGATCCCTATGTTTAATTTTATTTTTCATGAATTTGATTTCTGATTTCAGTCTTGCTTTCTGCTTGTACATATTAATTCCATATTTTGATGTGACTGTTGGTATTTCTTCTGAGTTGATTTGACTCTTAGGTTGCCTTGATGATTGCTCTTTGAATTTTGGTGAGGGGTTGGTCAATTCTGGTCACACACTAAATATTTTTCTTACAATTCATAAGATACATGAGTTGCCCTATCCGAATGAAAATTTATAAAGTTTTTAGTTGTAGGTATGGACTGACAATTGTGGTGGAACACATGTGTCTATTGAGAATACAATGATAATCCAATAGTATAGGAAAGTGTCTATCCACTCTTTTCTTTGAGCTCCATCAACTTCAAATTGAGAAAATGGCCAATACTATGATGGTTCTTGGGGAGACCTATGGGTTAAACAAAAATGAAAAACATCTACCTAGAAAATCAAAGCAACTATTGTATCACCCTGTTTCCTTCACACCCTATGTGCATATGCATATCAATATCTAAATCTAAAAGGGTGAGCATTTTATGAAATAAAAAAGGAAGTTGAAAGAACTATTAATAGTGTGGGAAGTACAAGTAAACCCATCAGGGCTATGGACGCTTGCTGGCAGTGAGGATATGCTTGTATGGTATCGAGGAAAATTGTTTGGGGCTATGGACGCTCGCTGGAAACGAAGCAATGTCGGGAAAAGAGAGATGAGGACCACACTTATGTATATGTTTTCTTGTCTTAAAAGTGAAAACCCATGATCAAACCAAAACCAATATGAAGTGTGCATCCAATAAAAGAATTTATCTCATCAATTGGCTCTTTGAAAAGGTTTTGTTCGATTCCAAGTACTAGAAATATTCGGTTATATCTTTTCGAATTTTGTCATCATTGTGTACCCATGATTATTGGAAATTTATTTGTAGTTTGTTGAACTTATCTTTAAAACTCAGATCTGAAGTATATGCCCTAGACTTCTATTGAAATAGATAATTGGTTCTTCCAGTGTGTCGCCATTTGTTGTGGTTGCAACAAACCCCCCTTTTTACTTTTTCTCTTACAAGCAAAAGGAAAAGGGTCCCATACTAAAATTTTGATCCTATTTCCTAATCCTCTATTATCGGATCCTATGCTATTTCTTTGCCTACCTCGAGGGAGTTTGGGGATTTGATCTTGGTTGCTGATTTTCTTTGATAATGGTTGATTGCCTCTTCTAATCTTATATTTTTTCTATCTTCATTATTCCTATGTGACTGTATGGTTCAACGATACATCGTATGTCTTGGATGAATTTGATGTGGGTTACTAATATTTTTTTGGAGTTACTTATTCAAAGTATACATACTCATGCTAGCGCGTGGTGCCTAACATATTCATCTTTATACTCTCATACATTGTATAACAATTAGAATTGAATCATGAGGTTACTAATACTTTCTATGTGCTAGAGTTTAGGTGCATGAAACTATCATGATAGTTGTTTAATCCAGATCATAGATGATTACCTTCAAAAAACCTCTCCTCCTCATTCTCTTCACTTTTAGTACTTGTTCATAAATTTTATTAAAGGAAAGGAAATTTTATGTTTCTCATGTGTTGGTGAATGTCATTTTAATTGCATAAATGATTTCTTCTCTTTCTATGGTTGCAGGAATAGTTTAGCATGATATCCTTTGTTCATAATTGTTCTAGTCTTGAGACGCATGTGAGGGAATCCTTTGATCTTCTTCCCATTTTAACCTTCCCTTTATTTATTGAGTTTTTCCTCTCTTTTATTCTATTCTTTTCTCTAACTAAACATCATAGTTGGACTCTTCTAGTCAATATATTTCCAACAAAGGTAACCATACTTAAATCCGAGTCCTGGATCAAAATTTATGGCCTCCCAAAGCCTCTTAAGCCAAAACTCACTTTGTCCACCTCACACCCACGTGGCTCCCTCTCTTTTCTACCATCGAACGGGGTGTTGATGTAATTGATGTGGTACCCACCACCTTCCTCATCGTCATCGTACTTCCCCACAATCCACTTTTCATTTGTCCTTCCATGTCACTGACGACGTCACCCTATACTTTTTCATCATTGGAGTCCCTCCTCTCTATCACTTGGATGCCATTGAACTTCCATCACCGATGAATCCCTCATGACCTTTTCATTGTTGGGACTCCATCATTTCTGACTCTCAAGTGCTCACACTTATTCCATCAGTCTAGGATCTCGAGAGTCTGGATCAACGACCATGATCCTATCGATGACGTAAAGCTAACCGAAGATTAATGCTTCCCGCTTTCTCAGGTGACACCATTGACATATGGCATCTGAGTCAGACTTTTGCACGCGTGGTCCTACCCACAAATTTCCATTTTGTATGACACGTGTCACCTTAATCTATATTTAACCATGACCCAAAGTTCCACATGCCATGTGACACCTAGACCAGTCCTCGACTTGACACGCAGACTGACATGTTCATACACATCATCACCAGATACCATGGATTATCCCATTAAGTGTTGACGTGTGTCCTCTTTGTCATCGGAGCTCCTTCTCTCACCACTCTCTAGAAATCCAACGACCTTCCTCCGATGAATGGCTAAGATATTGCACTCACAAGATCAATGGATTTCATTAACCCTGACACTCCCTCATTGTCGGTGATGTCTCCTTTCTCCTATGAATGGATAGGATCTAGCCTCATCTAGATCCAATGGTTTGGGTCATAAATGAATATGAAATGGCCTCAAAACCCTTATGGGGCCACTTTCATTCATCAACCACTTGGATGGTGACACATGTACCCTCGGGGACATGTTTTCTTCCATGTTGGCATGCAATGTCACCATTACGTCATCTTCCCCTTTTCACTCGAATAGAACCTAAGGTAATATATGGTTGAGATGATCCTACCTGTAATAGATCAATGGTTCTCATTCTTATTCCGATTTCCCTATCATCATCGATAATATAAGACTCAACTTGATTCCTTACCAAACATGTTTCACCAACGATGACCTTCTCGTCGTCGACATTCCTCTTCCCAAGCGTTTTGATGTTTTAGCTCTCTCCTCCTCCTCTCCTCCTCCTCCAACACACTCTTCCATCGACGAACTAGATATGTTTACTTTCCAGATCAACAAATGTGATTTTTCCCCTCTGCGCACATAGAAACCCCCCCAAAACTTTAGATCAATGGTCCAGGTTTTCCCCACAGGCATAATCAATGATTGTTGAGCATTATTATTAAAACGACAATATCCAGAGCTACAGATGTCAGAATGAGTCCCTTGATAGCTCATTGTAAAGGTATCGTACATAGGAATACAATGGTATAGGTATCCAGGCAATACATGTGGTAGAAGACATCCAAAACTGTAGAAAAATGACACCCACAGATTTGTGAGGTAAATGGATTGTTCAGTCTTCAAACAATCATATCTTGAGTTACGGGAAATGAAATCAGACCAACAAGGGCCCAATAAAAATATAAGATAGAGGAGAATAATCTAGAATGATTTCATTCAGTAGACAAAAGACAGAAATTCATAGCAAATTCCAAGGAACTGAAGATAATGTCAATGAGCAGAGTCAATGATTTTTTTTTAATGAATATCATTTGTAAATTGACATAGGGCGAATGTAACCACCCAGGAGTCTCTTAATATTCCACTTTTAACTCCCACAACCATATTTTCAAAATGTAAAACATAAATTGAGGGAAAAATGAAACGAAGTGTCATGAGAGATGAAGAGTCACTCTCTTGTTTTATAAAAGGGAACTAGTTAAATGGAATGAATATTTTTCCCTTTGTAAAAATATATGGTACTTTTACTTCTAAGTAATAAAGAGCAAGAGGCATTTCGAAGTCATAATTGTTTGAAAATGCTTGTGGGACTATTCTACATTGGTATTTGTGGTTTGAGTTTTCTGGGTATTTATCATGTGAACTATTTCTATGCTTAGTATCTAGAATCCTTAAGTTGTTGTGATTTATTATGAGTGCAAGGATGATTTTATAGGTTTCTTCTTCAACTATTTGAGATGATTTATGTAATATTATTGTGATAACATGTCTGGGTTGTCATGAATTGATTCTTCTATCTAGATATTTGTTGGCACAGGCCAATTTTGGAAGAAAATCAAGGAAGTTTGAAGAAATCAAGGAAGCGGTGGAAAATGGGGAGCGCACCGGAAATAGAGGAAAAGTAGTGCCAGAAACAAAGGAGAAGAAGCGCCAAGAAAAGGCGGTTACAAAGTGGAAAAATTGTTGTGGAGCAATTGGAAAGTGGAAAAGCGTTGACTTGGAGAATGGTTTGATCGTGGACCATCCAAGATTGAGTAGTTGGAAAGTAGACAAACCTAATCCGCTTAGGGTTAGGGTTTTTTTAAGGGCTTTGTCCCATTTTGTTGTATAAGTAGAATATATTAGGACTATGAAAATGGTTTTTTGTTGTCCTTTGGATTGGTTAGATGCTCTAAGTTTTGGAAGGACTATTGCAATCTGCGGAGATCGATTGTAATGGAGGAATAAATGTACGGTGTGCATCACTAGATTTTGCATGAATATGAATAAATATCCAAAGAGAGAAATCTTTGTGGACGTAGCCCAGGAGGGGGGGAAACATGGTATATCTTTTTCATTTGTGTATGCGTGCAATATTTCTGCTTATACTTGCTTTAATAAGTTTTATGATGAACATGTTAGAATAACAACAGAAATAATTTTGTGCACCAAGGATACATTGATGAAATCTATAGAACAACACTAAATTGATGAATTTCATAGTTAGTGTTCAGATCTGAATCTTATGTTATAGTAGATGAATATCTGTTAGCTGGTATAGGTTGTTACAATGGTCAATGAAGTTTGTTGGAATAGTCGAGTCACTGGTCAGAACTAATATCCAGTTATAGTTAATAAATGGGTATTTGAGGGTTAACAAGTGGGTAGATATAATGACCCTGAGAGAGAAACACATCCCATCCCATGGTTTTAGACACCTAAGTCCTATAGACACCCATTGAATCCATCTCGAGTGAGACTGCACAGTGCACTTTGTGCGTTGTGTTGCCTTCTGGTATCCAAAAAGGCTGATGGTCGAAGGGTTGTTGGTAATCCTGTAGTTAGAACTCGGGTCAGCCCAAAGTAGCCAACAATATTATATTTCAATGTACTCATTTCTATTAGTTTTTCTCCCGAGATAGGTTAAAATTAGTTAGGATTAGATTAATTTTATTTTGGTTTCATTACCCTTAGGATTAATTAGAACTCTTTTGGGGAGTAGTTTGTTGTCTTTCCCCTTTTTATTCTTTTAATTATGAGTGACAGCGAGACCCATAAACTTGTGGGAACCGCTACCCCAAAAGAGAGTAGCTCTGATTGGGACCTACCATCAGGCATTCCCCCTCGTCTACTTGACAGGCCATTCGGACCCGTCAACACTCAGTTTGCAGTATATTTTAGAGAGTTGGTGCATTGGGTGGCAAGGGTGGAAAACTAGGAAACCAATACCATCAGTTTTGTTTTGGGGATTTGATTATCAACGGAAGATCAGTACAAGCCCTGGTTGACTTAGGGGCCTTGCACAAATTTCTAAAGGTAGAAGTTGCAAAGGAACTAGGACTTATAGTTTCTCTATGCAGATTTGTAGTGAAGGAAGTGAACTCTAAGGTGAGGGTATAAACTCGAGTTTCCTCCTCACTTCACATTCAACCTGGAAATTGGGAAGGATGGGTTAATTTCATAGTGATGCCTATGGATGACTTTGAGGTGATCCTTGGGGAAGAGTTCCTTAGGAGGACACATTCAGTCATCATGCCATGGATGGAAAAGATGGTTATACTTGGTGAAAAAAAGGATTATATTGTGAACACAACCGCAAGGAATTATGGTGGAAAGGTGCAGCTTGTATCTGCATTGAGTATGAAGAGAGCAACAAAGTAATCAAGATCACAAATTTATGCAGCAGTTGTTGGGGAATCTCAAAAGGATGGAGTGGGGATTCCTATTCCACCCGATATCAATGACATTTTGGGTGACTTTGCAGACATAATTCCAGATGAGTTGCTAAAAGTGCACCCATTGATATGCATTATTGATCATCATACAAAAATAGAGTCAGGATTGCAGCCACTAGACAGAGCTCCTTACCAATTGTCTGGACCTGAGTTTGAAGAGTTTAAGCGATAGTTAATAGAATTGGTTGATGCAGGATTCATTCATCCATCTAGGTCACCATCTGGCACCCCAGTTCTCTTTCATAAGGAGAGGACGCTTCAAATATGAGGATGTGTTTGGATTATAGGGCTTTGAACAAACAAACTGTGAAGAACCGATACCCACTGCCTCTAGTTGCAGATTTCTTTGACAAGTTCGCCAAGGCCAAAGTATTTTCAAAGCTTGACTTGAGACATGGGTATTATCAAGTGATAATTACATATGGGAATGAGGCAAAGATATCCATGGTGATGAGGTATGGGAGCTATGAGTTCCTAGTGATGCCTTTTGGGTTGTGCAACATCCCTGCTACATTTTACAAATTGATTAATGACGTGTTGTGGTTGTTTTTGGACAAGTTTGTTGTGTTTTACTTGGATGACATCATGGTGTACAAGAAAGTATGGATCACAAGAAAAAATTGGAACAGGTCTTTGAGGCATTGCAACAGAACTAGGTGTTCTTGAAGAATTCCAAGTGTTTTTTTTGGCAGACTAAGATAACATTCTTCGAACCTTGAATTGGCCAAGGATACAATTGCATGGACCCTATGAAGGTCAAGGAAAATGAATATTGGTAAGGACCATAGATAGTTCATGATGTGAGAATATTCCTTCGGATAGAAAACCACTATCGCAAGTTCATAGAGGGATACTCCAAGGTTGTTGCACCACTTACTGACTTGTTGAAGAAGGAGAAAGCATGGAGTTAGGAAGAGAGGTGCAAGTCTACATTTAGGGAGATAAAACACAAAATTGTCTTCGCTCCTATGTTGAAGCTGCCAGAATTTGGGAAATCCTTTGAAGTGCGAACTAACACATCCGACTTTTCCATTGGAGGATGTTTTATGCAAGAGGGGCATTTGGTTTCCTTTAAGAGTAGAAATCTCCAATATCATGAACAGAGGTACCTTGTTCATGAAAATGAGATGAATGATGTAGTACATTGTTTGAAGTCTTGGAAACACTACTTGTTGGGAAAGCCATTTTTTGTGAAGGTAGATGACATTGTGACAAGCTACTTCACGACACACATAAATTTGTCACTCAAGAAAGAACATTAGCAGATCTTCCTCGCATAGTTTGACATGACCATTGAGTATAGGAGGGGAAAACTCAAAGTCATTATGGTTTCCTTGAGCAAAAAGGCACAACTCACAGTCCTTTAGGACGATGAGTTGCCTACATAAGAGGGCAGTCAGATTCATGTCTTGGAATAATTGCATGACAAGATCGAGGAAGGGTTAGAGAATGATCGCACAATAAAGAACATCATGAAGCAGGTCAAGAAGGAAAAATGTGGAAGTTTTGGCTACACAATGGACTATTGTATTTTGAGGAAAGAATCTATGTCCCTAATTCATATAACCTCAAGAGGGAACTCATGAAGGAATGTCACAACTCGCCTTGGTTTGGCCACCCAGGACAATGTAGGATGTTGGCTTTGTTGGAGTGAGGATACTTTTGGGAGCAGATGAAGTAGGATGTGGAGGGGTATGTTTGCACTTGCATTGTATGTCAGCTAGATAAGATGAACACCAGATTGAGGGTCTTAGCACTCTGTAATTTAACCAAGGTTGTGGAGGTAGTCACAGAGGTAACATAAAACCACTTGGAGTCCTATATCTATCCCTCCAAGACTTAGAGAGGGCTCTCTCTGTTTGATCTAGATTTGTTTGTTGGGAATTTTAGGCTAGTTAGAAAGTACAGGGTTTGGTTTTTAAATTGGTTGGCTGGAATAGGAAGGGAGGAACCATTGGGAAATGGATTCACAACTAAGAATGGATCAAATCCATGTCATAACAGGCTAATATGGCAGGGAAAGGTAGGAAAATCCACTGGATATTCAAGATTTAATGCATGGGAGAGAGGGAACAGATTAAGAAATCCAATTAAACACAGAGCAACTGAGAATTTTGAGTTTAATCTTCAGTGGAAAAACACAGAAATTATTCCAAGCAAGTGACAGAGGGCACATTTAAACCAGTTATGTCCTTTTTTATCCTTAAAATAATTAAGAAAGTAGAAGACAATATGGTAAACAAAAGAAAAAAATTAACAGGGGAAATACTTCACCAATGGAACTGGCACAAGAATCCTGTGATTCTGCAATTGTGTTACTGAAATTTTATCCATGGAGGATCTATGAGATGCTTTACAAAATTGGTTTCATCATTCTAATAGGTCCCAACTAATCAACCCCTGATACTTTGAAATTAGAAGTATTTATAAATTATTTATAATGATCATGTCATTAATGAGAAGGATTGAATTTAGGCAAATCTAAACCAAATCGATTTCGGATCACAAAGAAATAGAGATCATTGAGATTCATTCAGAGATCCGACATTGTTTTGATGGGATCTGTGGGTGATATGTGCCATTGAATCCACTCTCTTTCCCATCTGTCCTTTGACTTTCCGACTCTTGAATTTATGAAAAATAGGGTCCCATGAAGTCTTCATTTATCCCAACATGAGATGTATGTGTACAAAATGGGGGAAGTTTTTGTATATGAGCATGTCCTGAACAAAAAACTCTTTCCATTTTCCCAAATTCATCTCCATATCGCCAAAACAACCACCGTAAAAATATGACAAGATCAGGAAAACTGAAAATGGTGCTCAGAGATGGCTTTCGTTCTCCCAATCCCTGATACCTGTACAAACGCTGAGAGAGGTTATTGTTCTTCAGCCCGTTTTGGAGACAAGCCTCTCTCGGTTTTTCAAAATTCCTTCCTTTTTTCTCAAAACCACTCTCAAAAAACAGGTGATCAAAACTTGCGAAAATAATTTTTATTTTGGGGAAGATGGTTTTGGAGGAGGAAGGTGGTATCCCAGACACCCCTGGGGTGGTAAGTGGTATTAGGGAGGGGGTCTGATGGCTTGTGGGGAAGACATGTGTCCAGGGGAAACTGCTTTCCCGGACCCCCTTTTAGTTTGGGTGACGTAGTGGGGGTATGGGATATGGGGAAATAACGTGGGTTCTAAACTTAGGATAGTTTTTTAATTTTATTATTATTATTATTATTATTATTATTATTATTATTATTATTATTTTTTGTTTATTCGTTTATTATTATTATTATTATTATTATTTTTATTATTTGTTATATGTTTATTTTTATATGTTTTAGTTAATATATGTTTTATATTATTGTTTTATATTTATTATTTATATGTTTTTATTGTTTTTTAATTGTTTTATGTTTATTATGTTTTATTTAATGTTTAATTAATGTTTAATTCTAAAACACTAACCTAATTGCTAAATTAAACAAACTAACCTAATTACTAATTATTAATAAATTATTAATTTATTTATTATTAACAAGTCTAACTAAGTTTTATTAATCTAACTACACTAATTTAATTAAATTAACATTATTATGCTAATTAGTGTTAAAATTTGCCACTAACCATTTATTACTAACCTAATGTTTTTTATCATAAGCTTGTTGATGCATGTAGGGACGAAAACGGTGGAGGGGTGAAAAATGGAGGGCGAGGGCATGAAGGGTGTGGCAGGGTGATGAAGGATCGGGCGAAATGGATGGAGGGGGGAATGGAAACAACCGAGCCCAGCATGCCATATGTATTCATCATGGGAGAAACACCAAATAAACAACTAAAGAATCAATTCACCTATGATTATAGGACCCCAACATAAGCTACACCTGGGGACGACAAATCTTTGGAGAGGTGACAAGAACCATAGAACTCTGAACACGTAGACCAGTCCCTTATCCATTGGTCTGATCCCAAAACTTTATTCTACAACCTGTACCTATTCTTATCTTTCAATTGAGACCAAATCAAACTGAAGACTGAAATTCGAAATTGAAAAATTGTTGAAAGGGACGCTCAAAGAGATGAACTTATTTGCACACTGCTAAAAAAGATGCTCAAATGGTTGATCTTATTCAAACTACTATCTACCATATACTGTTGAAAACCATGTTGAATCAAATAATACAAAAATTCCAATGAATCCAATCAAGTAGTTGTTGAAACAAGTGGATTTCTTGACTGCTTGTTAGCACGATCAATAGGACAACTTGACAACTTGACTGCTTGTCAACACAGAGTCAAAAAATCAAAGTGTAATGGTGATTGCTGAAAACATGATTGATCTTTTATGCTGAAAAAATATTCCATGTAGTTTGCTATGGGATCTGGAAAGATATGACCCATCTCTTGACTTTAAAAAAAATTATGGTCATAATTGGGTATGACACATATGTTTTTTACATCATTATACAGTTCTTGAGATGGCTGCAAATTTTCTACTGAACTTTGAAATGAGACTCGTGTTGAAATAGACCATGAAAGAGACTGCCTAACCATGTCTATATCATAACCTCTTTTAAGTTCATAGCTGGCCAATGAACCATGAATTTGACAACACAAGTCATTCAACACATGAGATATTGGATCCTCTAGAAATTGGGATGACTGCTTCATTGGTTCCAATACAAATCCTTGATTTTCTGTGTGCTTATCATCCATGACATGATTAAAAAATTTCTTCAACAAATGAAAAGAATTGAAGGTTAATGGTATAGAGTTATAATGCATTAATTCATCTTCTATTTGAAGATCAATGTAACTCAAGGGATGTAAATTTGGATCAAGAACAACTTCCATGTCATCTATGGCATCCTCAACAGATTTATCAGAACATTCTCCATCTCTATTATTAACAATTTGTTTATAATTTTCTCTCGGAAATTGAAATGAAGAGAAACATAAGGGAAAAGATTTTCCCCTTACTATGAAATTTTTGCATTTTGTTCATTGTTGTCATAATATATATGCACAGGTTAATTGTCATATTTGAGTTGTAACTGATCTTCTTCCTCCCAACAATATGTTTTTGATTGCTTTGGAAAATCCATCTTGATGTAACCCTCATCGTATTGATCGTGCTTGGGTAGATCATCCATGCATGAAATGTCATCAAACATAAACATCATATAAGCTGATGGCTCTTATACAAGGTGAGTTGGAGTTTCATCTTTGAATATGTTGTGAATTGAATACATGAAACAATCATTTTCCCATCCATGATACCAAGTATGAGCTGCAAAGTGTTTGGGAACAGTGACCCTTTATTTCTTTGTAACGAATGAAACATGATGCCTTTGAACAACAAGTTCATATTTCCTGGTAATCTTATGCATCACTTCATTGACTGTGTTTGTCAAAATATCTAGTTTTGCCTCTGAAGATATCAAATGATCTTTTTTTATTTTATCCTTCTTCACTGCTTTTAACTTTTCCTTTTTTTTCAGCAGGTTAGCTTCCACATAAACTGCAATATTTTGCATTTCTTCAAGGGTTGCAGTGTCCCTTTCTCTTAATTGGAATTCCATCTTCGGATCAAAGGCATCTAGGTAGTGCAAGCGAGCTAAACCTGTGGGTGGCCTTATATCAGCAGGCATTGAATGATACACCTTATTGAACCTAGCTGAAAAATGTTGTAATGTCTCCCCTGGATGTCTTTTCAAGTGGTCATACTCTTCTAGGATGAGAAAAACATTTCCCATGACCACCCATCTATCTAGGAAAACTTTCATAAATTGATAAAAACTACTAATGCTTGCAAATGGAAGATTCTTAAACCATTTTTTAACTTTACCTTGCAAAGATAGGAAAAACATCCTGATACAGACATCATCTTCTTCCACCTCAAATAGATCAAGAAAATCCTCAATACTTTGAATGTGATTTTCAGCAGTGATCTTTGCATTTTCTCCATCAAACCTGGGCAGATTATTGCTATAATTTGCAGGGAAGTCATGGAGAATAGGAGGTAAAACCAAAGGCTTGTATTTATCTGGGACTGTTACAGGTATAGGAGGTAAAGCAAGGGGCTTATAACTATCTGAAATATTAACAAGAATAGCAGATAAATCATGAAGCTTATGTCTAACTAGTCTTTGTACATGTATTGGAGTGTATACCATAGCTATAGGGATGGGTTCAATCCTTTGAGGCTCTTCAGGTTGAAATTGTTCACTATGAATTCCAACAACATACTCTTGACCAGGATCATAATAAGAGATAACATAATTATAGATAAAGCCAAAAATGTCTTGAATGCAATTTGAGCTTGAATACCTAATCTTTCCAGATTGTTTTGTCATGTTTTAGGTTCTTCCTCTAGTGGAGTCTTTGAAACTGATCGGAGTTGTTTGGAGTCACCAGGTGGATGATTCATCCTTCTTGTGTCTGATCACTATCCATCATCAATAATCAAATATGGAACTTGATACACTTTTCTGAGGAACATTCCCCAGTATGGTCTCCACTATGTTAGCACTCTGTAATTTGCCCAAGGCTATGGAGGCAGTCACAGAGGTAACATCAAACCACTTGGTGTCCTGGATCTATCCCTCCAAGACTCAGAGAGGGCTCTCTCTGTCTGATCTAGCTTTGTTTGTTGGGAATTTTAGACTAGTTAGAAAGTACAAAGTTTGGTTTTTAAATTGGTTGGCTGGAATAGGAAGGGAGGAACCACTGGGAAATGGAGTCACAACTCAGAATGAATCAAGTCCAGGTCGTAACAGGCTAATATGGTAGTGCAAGGTAGGAAAATCCACTGAATCTTCAAGATTTAATGCATGGGAGAGAGGGAACAGATTAAGAAATCCAATTAAACACAGAGCAACTGAGAATTCTGAGTTTAATCTTCAATGGAAAAACATAGAAATTATTCCAAGCAAGTGACATAGGGTACATTTAAACCAATTATGTCCTTTTGTATCCTTAAAATAATTAAGTAGAAGACAATATGGTAAACAGAAGAAAACAATTAATAGGGGAAATACTTCACCAATGGAACTATCACAAGAATCCTATGATTTTGAAACCATGTTACTAAAATTTTATCCATGGAGGCTCTTTGAGATGCTTTAAAAAATTGGCTTCATTATTCTAACAGGGCCCAACTGATCAACCCCTGATACTTCGAAATTAGAAGTGTTTATAAATTATTTACAATGATCCTACCATTAATGAGCAGGATTGAATTTACGCAAATCTAAACCAATTCGATTTCGGATCATAAAGAAATAGAGATCATTGATATTCATTTAGAGATATGGCATTGTTTTGATGGAATCTGTGGGTGATTTGTGCCTTTGAACCCGCTCTCTTTCCCATCCGTCCTTTGACTTTCTACCTCTTGAATTTATGAAAAATAGGGTTATGTGAAGTATTCATTGATCCCAATATGAGATGTTTGTGTAAAAAATGGAGGAGGTTTTTTTATATGAGCTTGTCCTGGAAAAAAACCTCTTTCGATTTTCCCAAATTCATCTCCAACTCGTCCAAACAACCACCGCAAAAATATGACAAGATCAGGAAAACTGGAAAACTAAAAAATGGTGCTTAGAGATGACTTCGATTCTCTGAATCCCTGATACTTGTGCAAAAACGGAGAGAGGTTATCGTTCTTCAGCCCATCTTGGGGAAAAACCTCTCTTGGTTTTTCAATATTCATTTTTTTCCCCATAATTACTCTCGTAAAACAGGTGATCAAAAATGGGGAAAATGGTTTTTATTTTGGGGAAGCAGTTTTGGAGGAGGAAGGTGGTATCGCGGACCCCCTGGGTTGGTAAGTGGTATTAGGGTGGTCCGGTGGATTTTGGGGTTGACATGTGTGCAGGGGAAACCTCTTTCTCGGACCCCCTTTTAGTTTGAGTGACGTAGGGGAGGGGGGAGTCCGGGATATGGGGAAATAGCATGGGTTCTAAACTTAGGATGGTTTTTTTTATTTTATTATTTGTTTTTTTATTTTTATTTTATTTTTATTTTGTTTATTCGTTTTTTGTTATTATTATGTATTATTATTATTATTATTATTATTATTATTATTATTATTATTATTTATATGTTTTATTTAATTTATGTTTTATATTATTGTTTATTTATTTATTATTTATATGTTTTAATTGTTTTTTTAATTTTTTATGTTTATTATGTTTCATTTAATTTTTAATTAATGTTTAATTCTAAAACACTAACCTAATTGCTAACTTAAACAAACTAACCTAATTACTAATTATTAATTAATTTATTATTAACAAGTCTAACCTAGTTTTATTAATCTAGCTACACTAATTTAATTAAATTAACATTATTATGCTAATTAGTGTTAAAAATTGTCACTAACCATTTATTACTAACCTAATGTTTTTTATCCTAAGCTTGTTTATGCATGTAGGGACGAAAATGGTGGAGGGGTGAAAAAATGGAGGGCGAGGGCATGAACGGTGTGGCAGGGTGATGAAGGATCGGGCGAAATGGATGGAGGGGGAAATGGAAACAACCGAGCCCAACAAGCTAGATGTCTTCATCACGGGAGAAACGCCAAATAAACAACTGAAGAATCAAGTCACCTATGATTATAGGACCCCAACAGAGGGAAGGGAAGTTGCAGCCTTTACCAATTCTAGAGAGACCATGGATGAGTGTCTTCATGGAATTAATCACATAACTTTCGATGGCATAGAGATACAACAATATTTTGGTTGTGTGCACCGATTTTCCAAGTATGATGTCTTCATTATGACAAAGATTCCTTGATGCGCAAAAGAAGTTGCAAAGTTGTTTTTTAGGCATATAGTGAAGTATCGGGGTCTTCCTTTGGACATTGTATAGGACATGGATGCAAAGTCCACATGCAAGTTTTGGACAACATTGTTCAATATTGTGGGGAAATTTTTTTTGAGGAGTTTAGATTATCATCCGTAGATAGATGGATAGACCGAATGCATTAATGATGTTTTGGAGGACTACTTGCAACATTATGTATAGGAAGATCACATGAATTGGCCAGACTTGTTGGATGTTTTCAAATTCAGCTACAACCTGCAGAAGAGTTTGAAAACGAGATAAATTCCATTTGATTTGAAGAATGGACAACAACCCATGACTCCTCATTTTGTGATGCGAGGATACTATGGAACGATTCCATCAGTCATTTGATTTATGAATACTTCGGAAGATTAGTTTGAGATAGCTCACACACACTTGACCAATGCAGTGGACATAATGAAGTGGTGGGAAGATATTAATAGGTGCAATGCATAATTCCAAGTAGGAGAGTTGGTATTCATCAAACTCAGCATAGATCAGTTCCCACCACCCTAAGGGATGGATCAATCTCTTGTGTGAAGGCATGAGGAACCATTCAAAGTTATTGAGAATATTGGCAACGTCACCTACAGATGGGAATTTCCATTCCACATGCAATTTATTCCTATTTTCTTCCACATTATCTAGTTGAAGTCATGCCAAAGGGATCTGGATGACCCAAGCCAAGTTGAGCCATCCAGAGAACTAGAAATGGTTGTGGATAATCCATAGTTAGAGGTAGAGTCTAGTGCATGATTACTTTGTCTATTGGAGGGACAAACCCAATGAAGAAGATAGTTGGGAAAGATATGAGTCCTTGTGGAAGTATGAGGAAATGATCTAGGACTATGACAAGAGTTTCTATGGATCGCAAATGCAACGAAATTTTCCAAGATGACTACAACTCCAATGGGGAAGAATGTATAGCCTCCCATGACACCCATTGAGTGCATGTGCTCCTTGGGAAGACTCAAAGGTGAGTTGGTTAGAGAACACAAGGATTATGTGATCAATTGATAAGAACTTGTCTTATAGGCATGAGCAGGAGCACCTTGGGTGCATCATGGTGACGTGTGGACCCAAGGGGAAACATGCCTCACTTTCCTTATGATGAAGGATGTAGAATTTGGTTCCATCGAGGCAAGGAAAAGGAGACTTGGACGCGTGCCCAAGAACTGTACCTACCTTCCCTTGGCATCATGGGCATGTTGAAGAGCTCAGTTGACCCCATCAACACACCCACGACACATCAAATCAGTTGGCTCAAGGAAGAACATGAGACAAGGGGAAAATGTCTAGCTGATTGGGCACCTCAGTTCTAAAGGACATGATGGTTCATGGGCACATGAGTTCAAACAAATGTAGCTGGGAGAATGGTGCATCAATTTGAATGGGTGCATCGGTCTACAAAGGGACACGACACCCAAAGGGGCACAATGGTTCATGGTGGAGATGGTTAGAGTTCATATAAGAACGCAAGGTGGATGAACCAAAAGAAAAAACAAAGGAAGGCATGGAGACATAGAGTCATGTGATGAAAGGAAAGGTTTGGTCTGAGGTAGGTGCACATGTGGGGCCCGCCAAAAACTAAGAAAATACCATGCAACAAAGAATTATTGGTGGGATGAACCTGGTAAGTCTTGACAGTTATGTAGTATGGGGTAAGTCATGAAACTTTTCACATATTTGTAATTGGAACAGTGGCACCTTGTAATATCCCAAACAGAAATATGTTGGTTTGTTGTTCTATGATGATGTTTTTCTTGTGTGATTCGTGTCAATTACTTTGCATTCATAAGTTTTTATAATAGAAACTGATTGGTGAATTTATGCAAACATTTTGCAGGTGTAAGATATCACATCAAACATATTTCATTTAACCCATGGACACAAATAATAGAAGAGACATCTCACACATTTTATTATGGATGGGAAACCAGTTACAACAACAATACAAACTATTATTGGCTGCTATGGAAGTTGCACAAACATATAATAAGAAAATAAAAACTTGGAATGATGATGCCAAATTCCCTTCTTCAAGTTAAACCTACTACAAAAATACTCTATCAAGTAAATCTCCCCCTTCAAATACCTCACAGTTCTCCCAATCCCCACGAACCTGTCATAGAGAGGCGTGTCCCTCCTCCAATTTTTCTAACAACTCCCTCAAACCCTCTGTCCTACAAAACAAATTGGATACGACTCCCTTAAATGACTTTCTTCCTCCTTAGCACCCATAATGCCTCACAATTTTCTCCAACAATTCCCACGAGTCTCAGGATTTAGCTGGGCGTGAGATCGACCCTTTCCAAGCGGCCTCTCCAAGCACTATGCCTCCCCACTCAACCCTCCCAAATTCTTTGGATTCCACTAACTTACAAAATAGGAGATCGATACTCCTAGCAACCTCCTAATACCACAATTCTTCCTTCGAGAGATGAATTAGCCTCCAAATGAAGCCCCACGGAAATATTCCCGCCCTCCCTAGTGACACGGACCTATAAGCAATAAAGTTGGCCTCCTCTTAGAAAGATTGACCCCTCCAAAACTAAAGACAACTAACAAGATGAATTCTAGTGGAATATTTTGATTGGATTCCCCCTATGTTTATCTAGGGTGGATGATGCGCCACCGAAACCAAACTAATGATAGAGGAGTTTTTTCAAAACCCCAATGAAAAATTGTCTCTTAAGAGGACTTCCAAATAAGATATCAAATAATAATTCCAAAGTGAAGCGCTACCCCTCCTTTTATTCTTCTTCCATTCCTTCTATATCTTTCCCCTTTTTGACCAAATCCACATAACCCTTATTTCCCCTTTTTATAACTCTTTTTAACGTCGGAAAGTGATTCATCAGCTTTTAAGGAATTCCAGGACATCGGAAGTCCCTTTCTCATCATCTCAGCCTTTAGATATTCTTGTCCAAGTTCCAATGAGCTATTAAACAAAGGTATCCCTTCATATTATTTGATTCAAATAGTATCTTTAGTGTATTTAATTAAAGTATGCTCAATAATAACTCAAAATTATGAAAATCGTCGGAATTCTGTGGAACCAAGAGGGAACTATGCAGAAATGATCCTGATAATGAAATATGGTGAATGGACTATTATGGGCCCCATATAACCTCTCCAAATAACTTGTGATCATTATTAACCTCATTTTACCCCTCTGGTCAAGCCGACATAATCTCATAAGGTCACCTCCGACTGTAGAACATGGGAATCCAAAAATGGGGACACTAGAGTCCTCCCTTCCCAAATATTGATTGTCCTCAAGAAATTCCATCACAAACTAACGCTCCATTGACTGAACCCGAATGAAACTGAAAATGATATCAGGATCCCAAACTACCCTGGAATATGTGAAGCATCATCCACTCAATGCGTGGTTCTGAAGGGTATAGACATAAGAGGCCTCCTGAATACTACTGATAAGTAGATAAAATTGTTCATGCAACAAATTTATCAATCCCTCGAAGAACTTCTCTACTAGGGAACCCATCTCATGAAAGAAAAAATTGATCCTCACCTCTGTGTCAGCAATTGAATGGTCTAATACTTAAATCCCAGGTTTCCAATATAATCTCATTAAGGAACCACCCTGTTGATTCTTTGCTTCTCTAATCATAATCATCCGACCACCATTCCTAGTATGTCTCCTCCTCCCTTGGTACTCCCACCTTAAACACTTGTAAGGGTTGAATCTACTACCATGAATAGTATCTTGTATAGGCATCATTGTGAAGTCACGAAATGAAAATCTAATGCCATACGTGATATCAAATATCTGAAAAGGAAGTCTATCCCGATCATTGGCAATGACCCCAAGATGTTGAGGGACTCTAAACATCTCTTCACTGGATAACTTTGTCACCTCCTAAGAAATCACTGGAAAGTATGTGAACTAGTCAATCATTGCATACATACTATATTCCCACTACATCCTTGATGACCCTATGATGCTCTCCCAGTCTCACCCAGAAATGGTCAAAGACTGCATCAATCCTATGGGATGAGTGTACTCCAACCTGCTATATTTCCAAGTCGTACAGTCCCCCATATCTCCTCCTACATCGTTCATGAAGCCCTTCCATTGAAACCTCTCTTGGGCCTGCCTGGATGATGTGAAACACTCTCTACTCATAGCATTGATATGCAAAGTGATAACACAAGAATCCCCCCAAATTCCTCTGATAAGATAGGAAATCATAAGTTGCAAAAACTCGGTCAACTCCTCAAAAGACCACTCCTCCATGCAGTCAATCCTAAGAATCTCAAGATTAAACTCCATAAAATGAAAACTAGACATCTCAACGACATCGACTACCGAGTTTTCAAACACTACAGTCCTTGAATCCAAAAATAATCTTCGAGGGGAACCATAATGTTTTCATTGCATCCCTCTAATCATGGTCATCTTATCACCATGCTCAAACTATGCTCTACTCTCCTAAACCCCCAAGATGAAATCCATGAAAGGATTGAACTCACTATCTTGGATCATGTCTCGCCAAAACACTGCAATGAAGTCAAGGTCTGTCAACCCGTGGATACACTCTATTTTGGGTATCATGAGGAAAAACCTACCTCGACATATAGAACAAATCTCAACAACTCCTCTCACAACACACCCACAATGACACAGACCAATCACTGACATGACCTTGTCGATCATCCTCATCATGTGAAGCAGTCTATCACTCCAATGAATTCTCGTATTCCACCACCAAATTGGAAGTCCACCACTCCCAACAAATATTTTTGAACCCTCAGTGAACTGATCTAATAGAGCCCATATCTCCTCCTATGTACTCTACGTATTGATCACCCAATCCAAATGAAGGAATCTAGAATGGACATAATATCACATGTCTCACCCAACTGACTCAGGTGAACCTCCCATGTCCTATTGTATATAATGAAGGCATCAAATAAAAACAATAGATGCCTCTTACACTACCTGCAAGACTATAAAGTTACTAGTGCATTGGTCAATCCCAAGGGAATGACCAAAAACGCATAAGGATACCTAAGAAAACTCCTGTGAGTATCCTACTCATTGATCATGCCTGAGTGGTATTCCAATCAAAGATTAATCTTCAAGGAATGTACCTCTTTATGGAACTCATCTTTATGTGCTAATGGACTATCTGAATAGTCCCTATACTCAATGCTACTCATGTACCATCACATGCCTCTAAAAGCGTCTCCTCACATAGATTGCCAACCATACTCCCTCCATCATCACAATCACTATTGTCGCTGAGAGTATAGGCTCTAGATTCCATGTATTCCCGCAAAAGAGTGGATCATCCTCCTCTGGACCCTGCATGCTCCATCAAATGAGAGTATGAATCTCCCATGAACTCCATATTCTCCCACTGTGTACCACTATACCTCTCTGCATACTATTGCATATCACTACACACCACTACATATTGTTGTATACCACTCCATATCACTGCACACCACAACATACAATTGTATACCACTGCATATCATTATGTATCATATATTTTTCATTGTATCAATCACTATGCTAGTGTCATCTAAACCTGGATCCCAAGTGGATGTGTCCTCATTTTTAATATACATGTCCCCACAATCCATGGACACATATACTTCCTTGGTGGTTGGTCCACAAGGTATATACTCAATTGTCTCATCGATGGTCATGACTTGAGCCTTCAATGGGCTCTCCAAAAGAAGTGGCTCCTCCATCAAATAATGAATTCCACTCCCATCCTCCCCCGATATGGCTCTCATATATGAATGATTGTTTGATGTGGAGGATGAGGGATGTACCCAACCCAGCTCCACATAAATTTTCTCAACCCACATCTCTTATTCTTGAAGCGAATTTTGTGTAATCTTCAAGGAATCTTGGGTAACTTCGAGCTCCTAGGTAAGTCTTTCAACTTCCTCCTCCTTTCCTTTAAGTGAATCATGGCACATCTCACCAAGCATGAGAATATGATCTCTATCAGAAATTATGTGTAGGTAGTTATACTTCATTACTACCACTGCTTCTCTATGCGCCTGAAAATTTGCAAGGGGTGGCTCTCCTTGCAAGCTATCATGCGACCCTAAAGCCCTCCAACAAAAAAAATTCCCCAATGTGTGTGTGTCATCAAAATGTCTTATGGATATCACATTTTTTTCTTTTCTTACCCTCAACTTCCCTATCCAATGATGTGGCTAATGGGAACAATCCTCCTCAATCAAATTTTCCGATTTGTCTTCTCCCTCACACTTCTCAAAGTCAAATTTTGCTTTTATAAATAACTCCCGAGAAGGGAGATCAACCTCCAAGGGTAACTCTTCCAACACTAAGCCATAATCATACTTAAGTGAACTCACACCCAAATAGTCCTATGCATCATAAGATGTCGACATTGATCGAGAAACGATATCACATGGGCTATTATTCTGTACATCACATATGCTAATGTCATTACCCTCATAGGCCATATCTACTAATGTATCAAAGATGGTTTCCCTATCAACCTCACTGTGAACATCCCTAGGTGCATGCTCATCCAAAAGGTCAACCTGAGGTTCTAACAATCATTCCTCATGAAGGGAGGTATTTTCTCCACCAACTACCTCATATTTGAATTTGTCTTTGTTCTTCTTCTTCTTCTTCCTCTTCTTCCCAAATAGATGCTTTAACAATTTTGGATGCTCTAATAACGTTGTTAGACTCTTCTGATAGCCAGTTAGACTCTTTTGATAGTCTAGCATCAATGGAAAAAAAAAATCCCCTAATTCCTCATTGGTCATCATTTTTGTTTCCCTTTGTTAGAGACATTTCTTGTCTTGGGCCTAAGAGCATCCAGGTCTGCAGGTTGCACGAGGAGCGCCCAAGCGCAACGCATAGAAGAAGTCTTGTTCAGACTTAAAATCAAGCGAGCAGGCAAAATTATAGTGTCAACGGTCCTGATCCATCCACATGAGTAGATCAGCGGTTGATGGTAAATCGTAGATAGCAGAGTTGCAATGAGATTAGCACAAATAGATCGTTCCCATATTGTATACAGGGAAGAATAGCAGCCGTCCATCCAAGGGACGCGTGGCGCGAGATCTAGTCGCATCGGCTTTTCGGCAATCGCGAGTTCAAAGGGTGAAGTTTTTATGTCGTTGTACATTTCAAAACCATGAACCTCGAAACGCCGAAAGCACCCAAAGGCGGGCCCACAATATCGAGGAGCAACCTCAGCCATCCATTCAAAGGGGACACCTGGTAGCCAATTGAGCCATCTCGGCGTTTCGTCCATCGCGACCCCAAATCGCAAGGAGCATCTTCGTCATTTTCCCGATGCGCGAGGTGATGGGAGCGTCCATGACTCGGGCCCACAATATCACCGAGTGAGTTAGGACCATCAGATCTGAGAAGGATGCGTGGCACCAGATTAAGCCGTCTCGGCGTTTCGCTCATCGCGATTTCAAAAAGCAGGGATTAGCTCCTTCCCATTCACGAACACCAAAAGCGCCTTGGGAATAAGCACGTGGTCATAGACTGTGGTCACTTAGGGAAAGAAAGGAGCTGTAAAAAGAAGGTCAAAGGCACCAAGTTTAGTTACAGAGGGGATCATCGCGATCTCCAGGCGCCATCGGATCTGATCTCAATACTGTTTCTCGCTCAGAGTAAATGAAGGCAAGGAGGGGTGGTTGAAACCTCTCCTCATTCATTAGGTGCAAAGTATGGAGGGCCTGGCAAGCGGTCTGCTCGAGAGGGTCCTATGTACCATTTCTTCCAAAAAAGCCATGCCAAGTCTTCGACCAGTCGAAGGAGGTCTGCACACGCTAGCTCGGCTCTTAATGGCTCAGCTACTTCCCTTGCAGGAGCCATGCGCAGTTAAGGTGGAATCTGACAAAGAATAGTCGTCCGAATTTGGCCGAGGGGACACCAAATCTTGGGTGCATGATCGGCCAGAGTCTGCATGCACAGACTGTCAGAATACATGCAGACGCAATGTTTTTAATACAGCGTCTTATTTTTGCTGCTGTTGTTTTTTTTGAGTATATGTAGGCATTTTCGCCATTTTTGTAGAGGATCAATGGTTGAGCAAATCTCTCGATTGTAAAGTTTTAAAAAAGCGTTGGTCGCTCTGGTTAATGTATAAGGCATTTGAGACTTCTTACTTTATGAATGTCAGCTTCTTTTCCATCTCTTTGTATACTGTGTTAGAACAACTCAGAATTGGAGGATCCAATCAAGTTGTGGCTGTTATAGGATGATGTAGGTTGGATCACTGTAATAGTTGCATTGTTTCTAATCGGTTCTTGTGATTTTCTCAGCGCTGAAACGACTTGGAATTGAAGGATTCAGTCGAGTCACCCCTCAGCTCCTTGAAGCTCTGGACCAAGAGGATCTTGGCTTCCGATTTTTTCTTCCTCAAGCTACCGAAGGCCTGTTGCCCGAGGCAGTCTTCCTCGCCCTTCTCACAAATCTTCCTTCTACCACCCTTTAATCAATTTACTGACAGAAGTTGGATCAAGACCTCCCTTGCTTTCTACACACCAGGCCCAATTTCCTGAGTTAAAGCTATATTTTCTTGAGTCTTTACCCATCTGATCACCCCATTAAACAAATCATGACATAAAACTGATGGGCGTTGGGCTCTTCTCTTGCAAGCAATCCAGGGGTGAATTCTGACGATAACATTTCTGACGCCATTGCCGAGGACAAAGTTGAAGATTTTCCCTGGGCAGAACGACATTGAGCCTCTGATTCTGAAGGTGCATCAGACATCAGAGTCCTTCAAGATTGCTACTGTGTACCTGGAAACTCCACTATGGTGACTCCAAGGTTTCCACATCACTGTTTCAGCTGTGGCTACTGTTAGCACACCTGAAAGTTGACCCTAAGGAGCTTTCTCTAGAAGTTTTCAGCAGCTGCTTTCTCAGCCTGAGAAGCTTCCTAGGGTAACAACAACATTAGGATCTGGCCTTTGATGGTGAATAAGGACCAGACACATTAGAAGTTGCACATCTTTCACCTGGTGACTCCATGATTCAAGGATCGATTGGCGACTCCATCGGTTCGAAATGGAGAAAATCTTAGCTTGAAGGTTTTCTCCTTTTAATTTGTTTGTTATTCCTGGTTTCCTAATG
>JASDQU011026896.1:5349-27351 GCA_032191745.1 Picea mariana | reverse complement strand
ACATGCAGATGCAATGTTTTTAATGCAACGTCTTATTTTTGCTGTTGTTGTTTTTTTTGAGTATATGTAGGTGTTTTCGCCATTTTTGTAGAGGATCGATGGTTGAGCAAAGCTCCCGATTGTAAAGTTTTGAGAAAGAGTTGGTCGCTCTAGTTAATGTATAAGGCATTTGAGACTTCTTACTTTATGGATGTCATCTTCTTTTCCATCTCTTTGTATACCATGTTAGAACAACTCGGAATTGGAGGATCCAGTCGAGTTGTGGCTATTATAGGATGATGTAGGTTGGATCACTGTAATAGTTGCATTTTTTCTAATCGGTTCCTGTGATTTTCTCAGCGCTAAAAGGACTTGGAATTGAAGGATTTAGTCGAGTCACCCCTCAGCTCCTTGAAGCTCTGGACCAAGAGGATATTGGCTTCTGATTTTTTCGTCCTCAAGCTTCCGAAGACCTGTTTCCCGAGGCAGTCTTCCTCGCCCTTCTCACAAGTCTTCCTTCTACCACCCTTTAATCAATTTACTGATAGAAGTTGGATCAAGACCTCCCTTGCTTTCTACACACCAGGCCCAGTTTCCTGAGTTAAAGCTATATTTTCATGAGTCTTTACCCATCTGATCACCCCATTAAACAAATCATGACATAAAACTGATGGGCGTTGGGCTCTGCTCCTGCAAGAAATCCAAGGGTGACTTCTGACGCTAACACCCTTAGCCACTGTTGAAATTTAAGTGTTGGTCACTTAATGCAGCAATCTGAAATATCTCCTCATTGTTTCCCTTCAAGAGAGAAAGATCTCTAGCTTTGATATCATTGTAATATACCAAACAAAAATTTGCTTGTTTGTTTTTCTATGTTGACATTTTTCTTGTGTGATTTGTGTCAATTACTTTGTATTCATAAGTTTTTATACTAGAAACTGATTGGTGAATTTATACAAACAGTTTGCAGGTTTAATATAGAACATCAAACATATTGCATTTAACCCATGGAAAAAAATAATAGTAGAGACCATATCAAGAATTTTATTATGCATGGAAAACCAATTAAAACAACAATACGAACTCCTATTAGCTTCTATGGCAGTTGCACACACATACGATAAGAAAATAAAAAATTGGAATGATGATTCCACAGTCCCTTCATTAAGTTAAATCTACTGCAAAAATCCTTTTTCAAGTGAATCGGCCCCTTCAAATACCTCACGGTTCTCCCAAACCCCACAAACTTGTCACAAAGAGGCTCATCTCTCCTCCAATTGGTCAGGAAACTCCCTCAAACCCTCTGGCATGCAAAACAAATGGGAGACGACACCCTTAACTGCCTTGCGACCTCCTTGGCACCCACGAGACCTCACGGTTTTCTCCAGCAATGCGCATGAGTCTCACGGTTTAGTTGGGTGTGAGATCATCCCTTTCTAGGAGGCCTCTCCAAGCACTACACCTCCCCACTCAATGCTCACACCTTCTCTGGATACCACGTACTTGCAAAATAGGAGATTGATCCTCCTAGCAACCTCCTAATACCTCGATTATGCCTTCAAGAGATGAATCGGTCTAAAAAAGAATCCCCGTGTAAATATTCTCATCCTCCCTAGTACCATGACCCTATAAGTAATGAATTTGGCCACCATTTAGGTAGATTGACCCCTCCAAAATTGAGGACAAATAACAAAATTAATTTTCCAATGGAAAACCCCAGTTGGATTTCCCCCTATGTTTAGCTAGGGTGGATGTTGCACCACCGAAACCAAACCAATGGTGGAGGAGTTTTGTCAAAACCCCAACAAAAACTTGGCTCTCAAGAGCACTTACAAATAAGAGATCAAATCATAATGCCAAATTGAAGCACTACCCATCCTTTTATTCTTATTCCAAGCCTTCTAGATCTTTCCCCTTTTTAACCAAATCCGCATAACCCTTACTTCCCCCTTTTATAACTCTTTTTAATACCAGAAAGTGGTTAATTGAATTTTAATGCATTCTCGGACACTAGAATTCCCTTTCTCATCATCTCAGCCTTTAGATATTCGCGTCTCGGTTCCAACAAGATATTACACGAAGGTATCCCTTCAAATCATTTGATCCAAATAGTACATTTAGTGTAATTAATTAAAGTATGCTCAATAATAACTCAAAATTATGGAAATTGTTGGAATGATGCAGAACCAAGAACGAACTGTGTGGAAATGATATTGATGATGAAATGTGGTGAATGGACTATTCTAGGCCCTATATAACCCCTCCAAATCGCTCGAGCTCATTATTAACCTCATTTTACCCCTCTGGTCAGGCTAACATAAGATTACAAGGTTGCCTCCAACTACAGAACAGGGGAATCCAAAAATGGGGACATTACCTCTGCATTGTATTTTATTGTAATATGTTTCACAATATAATAAACCAAGCCAAGTGTTAGGCACCGCTGATGCCGCCCACACTATATATGTGTCTCTTGTGTTTCACATTTTTCTCCATTGTACGCTAGAATGACTAAGTGTTAATATTGCTAACAAATTGTCTAAGTATACAATTGAGTTGCACAGAGTAGGAGTGTGACTCGTTCATAGCCTAGAACAGAGTATCGGTATTCTCTAGGTGAAAAGGCATAGTCCGAGCGAAGTATCATGGGTGTAACCAAGCTGCCAAGTGAGAATCCTCATGGTGTCACACATCCAAGAGATGTCGAGGTTGGACTTGAGCATGACTCTTCAAGGTGTGACAGATATCATTTCTTAAATCAATATTACAATATATAGATATGAATCATTTCAAGTACAATTTTTTTGGAAACAATAAATGTGAGTTTGGGAAAAAAACTTAAAACACAATTTTAACATTTAAATTGCACCGAGAGTATCAAGGTGCTCTATACCCCAGTATGGGGTAGATGTTGTCACGTTTTGTAACGTTACATGACAATAACAAAAAATAACTACATATGTATGTGACAACATCTACTAAAAAATTGAATGACCGTAGATCCATCTTAAAATTGCTAGTCATATGAGATTGGAGAAAAATCATTCGTTCCATAACGATGTGTAAAATGATTAAAACTATAATACTTGACCTTTGAGTAAAACAGGATCGGTGAGTGATATTAGTGGTTGCTAAAAGAAATAAAATAAATAAAATTAAAGGGAAGGTCAAAACCACCATAGATCCATGTTAAACCCAGATCTATCAAGCACCGAGAGGGATCAAATTTCTTAAGGTATAATTTTTTTATCATTTAATATGAAAGAATTAATACATGAAATGGAATTAAATGATAACAAAATTTACACCTTAAGAAATCTAATCCCTCTCGGTGCTTGATAATTTCATGTTTAAGATGGATCTATGTTGGTCATATATGTTCTCATAAAAAATTTATATTAATTTAAAAGATAGTATTTTTTAATATTATAATATTTTAAAAATAGTTTTATATAGTTTTTAAATTAATAATTTGAATAAAATTATAAAATTATAGTTATAATTACACAGGTTGACTGGGCCTAATGGTTAAGAACAGGTGTTTCCTCCAAAAAAAATTAAAAGTTCAAATATAAAGGAGTAGGGTATGTACACCTTCTTAGTGTTTAGAAATCAAATTATTTTTAAGATTCTTAAAATAAATTTTTTAATAAAAAACAAAAAATATTATTTTTTCTAATTAAAAACCATTTTATAATGATATAATTTATGTTTTAAAAGAAAAATCAAATGAATAGCAAAAACATTAAACATGACTATTTTGGAAGTATGATACATGTCATCATAAAATAAAATAAGAAAGAATAATACTACTTTTAAAAAAAAGTGCATATTTATGTCAAATGATTATAACTACATATTGGAATATGCCAAATGAGAATTAAGAACGTATTAGGTTTATGAAAAAAATATTAAAAAATAATGTTAAAATTGGAAATATTGATAGTGATTTGAAAAAAATAAAATAAAAATATTAAAATTAGAAATATTGATAATGATTTGAAAAAAAATAAAAATATTGATAGTGATTTGAAAAACTATATTGATTAATTTTTTACTCTTGAAAGCAATAACTCATAAATGGAATGCAAACAACAATTTTGTTGAATTATTCAATTTTCAGCATTAACGAATAAATGAAGGTGATGGTCCTATCAACATTCATGAATATATCAGGAAACATTAAGCACTTTACAATGAGTCAATGATTGACTCGCTGCTTGGTGTATATTTTCCTATGAATACATACTATTTATAATTTAATGAACAAAATGAAAAGACGGTGAACTAATGATTGACTAGATGCATAGTGCTTAATATTTCCATGAACTTATCCATCCCAGACATCTATCCCTCCAACTTTAAAATGTTGATCCTATCCTATATTCTTTGGTATAACCACTCTCAAGAATGAAAGTCATTTTTATGGGCACATCTCAAAATAATGGAGTATTTAATATATGTCCATTGGCGCGACAATTACCTACTTTTTCAAAAGAGAATATCCTGGAAAATAAAATTATATCATGCATATAGAAAAGACCACTATAGATTCCTTTTGAAGCTAGTGACCTTTCTTAAAAATTGAAACTAGAATGTATAGTGATCATAGAAACAAATAAAACCTCTATCGTTGAGGAAACTAACATACCTCGTTAATGGAGGTGAGAATTCAAACACTAGATATGAAGAGATCTATGAAATATTGGATATATAGTATGTGGTGAACATATGAAATTTTACCCCCGAATGGGGTGACACTTGTCGATAAAAATCTACATGGCACTATGGTGACGAGTGCAGTTAAATCCCCTCACCACCATCCTTCTCCTCCATCAACTCACCATTCCTAGCATTCATACAGGAAAGTAGTTTAAGTGCACTGGGACAATCAGGGAGGTTTAATGGCGCACAAAGATTGGCCATCTGGAACTAGTACGATGCAACAAGGTAGCATCACCTCAGCATTCATGGCACCCCAAACTTTTATTTCTCTCGTCATCACATAGGTAATATCATGGTGTGGTTCTTATTTCCATTATTTTCCCTCGGCTCTACATTCTCCACCTTCTTTTTCCGTCTGAGTGAGTCGAGCCTCTATCATTTTTCTTCCTCCTAGTTCCATCTTTCCCTTCATTTCGTCTATCAATTTTCTTCCCCTCACGTCCAACTTTTCCATGCCTCTCAAGAGAGGCAAGTCCAAGTGCAGGCCGACCTAATACATTCTAGTAGGCCTGCACCTGCGCACATGCTTGCCTTCTCTTTCTCTCAATCCAAGGAGCAACTTTTTCCACTATCCTTATTCCAACCAAAGTTGGCATGATGATGCCCAGTGTAAGTTTTAAACCTATGAAGTAAAGAAATGCATACAGATTATTAAGTAAAACAGAAATTAATCAATGGATCATACACATAGTACACAAAGATTTACGTTGGAAACCCTTAACCGGGAGAAAACCAGCCTTCCTTGGTGCCGCACCTTTCAACTCTTCATTGTATTAATTTCACCATTCGCCATACAATATATACAATATTTTAGGTATTTTGTAGCTACCAAAACCCTAATCCCTTAATCCAGGATTAATTTAGAAAATCAATAAAAATAGCAAAATCCGCTAAAATAGCAAAAACCGCCCAAAAAACAATTTTGGGGCGCTACGCGTAACCAACGGGGGCCAAACCTGCCCCCCCTTGGGATCATCATATGCAGTTTTTAAATCTGACGCGCCCACACACACACATGCAAATAATATAACACATACCCAACACTTAGCCCACGCCCCAATTTCCTCACCCTAAGCCAAACTATGGAGGCTGGATAGTGGAGGAGAATATTCCTCCTAACTAGGAGGAGGACACCATGGACCATATAGAACCGACTGGCATTGACCTCCCCTTGAATTATCCTAAAGTTTCCATGGGAGGTTGTGTAGTGGAGGAGGAAATCCCTCCAAAGATGCAGGATGACTTCATGCAAGGCGCAACCCCCAACTTCAATGGACCACACAATGAATCTACCGGGATTGTTTGGGGTGACTGATGGGGAAAAGAGGAGACCCATCTAAAGCAGCACACAAGAAATCCAGCTCATCCAACCTTGGTATGACATGATTATCCCAGTTCTTGCAGGCTCATGGAGGACCATTTAATGTTGATCTTTGAGATGAGTCGTGATATGGATGATCAACTTCACAACCAACATGTCCTTAGCAGACATTTTGACATGTTGTTTGATTCCTTGTCAATCAATCCCATGAAGAGTCGATGCCCAACATGCTTCCTGTCGTTTTCCTTCACATTTCGCCATGATGGAAATCCAGTTTCACCTCACATTTAGTCTCTTTACTGTTAGGATTTTAGTTTTAGCTAGGATGCATTTACAGTCAAATTTTGTTGAAAACAAACTCTGGTACACCAGCTTGCCCATGAACATTGCAGGCCATTTGTTCTAGTTTCCGTACATGTGGAAGAACAAGTGGCAGATTTTGATGTATATTTGGACATGTGTCACTTTTTTAACATCTTAAGGTAATACAAACTCTTTTTTATTTACAAAAAAAACATATGAAATTTTGAAATTGTATGCATTTATATGATAAGGTTTTTAAACTTAATTCTCCAACGAAAATATGGAAAAATATAAATCTCTTGATTTTGAGAAATGAATTGTTGATGTTTACCTTTAACCTTTGTTAACCGTAGATGCACTTACTTCGATAAAGAGTCTAATTAGTATTTTCATTATTGAAATGGAAAGCTTTTTAGTTATAGCCCGACTAGGGGTTTAAGATGGTTTAATATGTTCAATTATATTGTGTTATATATAAAATGTAAACTAATTAATATAAAATGAATAAATGCAAATGAAGATTGGTTGAGTGCACGAATGAAATGCATTATGATAAAATGAAATATGAGAAAAGAATAAGGTCTAGAAATGCAATTGATAATAGGAAAAATAGTCCACCACTTTTATCAGAAATAAAATCGAACTGAACCACCTCAAGTCCCTCCCCAAGTGAAACAATTATATTGTCAAGCTCACTTCCATGTCACAAAACTAGTTACACTACAAGGAAAACACCTTCTAGAAGAAGATTTTGTTGAACCGCCCCAAAATTTTTATTCCTTCTTCGTTTATAGTGGAGGTTTCTAGCCAAGGCAGGTGGCCAAAGGTTTTATTAGAGGATTTTTGGTCGATGTGCTTAAATTTTCTAAGATGCCCTGGTGTGCTCACATATATGGCACATCAGTGCACTAAATAAAAAATCACACTTATGCATCAAATAAATAGGCACACTAATGATTGTTATTACTAACTGTGATAATATCGGTTTAACTCAATGATAACCATGCTATAGTCGATGCATATTAAACTAGTTAGTGCATTGTTGCATTACTATCTACAATGCACCAAATGAGGTTTAGACATTTTTTTTACAATAGATTTTTATTTTTAAAAATTATCAAATCTTATCGTTGTGATCCTATAGAAGAAGCATTAGTGTGTTCCCTCTATAGGAACAAGTATGGTGATCATTTCATTATTTTGTGATAAAACTCTTGTTGATGAATTTTTAAACAATAAGCACATTTATGCATACAACTATAAGGCACACCAAGTAAGGTTTATCCATTTTGCATACAATATATGTTTTATTTAAAAAATTACAACTCATTAATGTGCTTACATAATTTTTGCATTGTTGTGTTTCCAATAATGGTGCACCAAAAAATCATTTTTTAATCTTTGCATTTGTAAACCCTAAGCGCACTGGTGCATCTTTATATAAGACACGCCAAATAAGGTTTATCCATTTTCTTCTACAATATCAATTTTTTTTTAAAAAATAATGAAAAACCTATTGGTGTCATCCCTAATAGTTGCATTGGTGTGATTACTATATCGACACATCATAAAACATAAACAATCCAGTGCGTTTTTACATTATAAGTGCATTAATGCATCTATGTGTTAGTATGTGTTAGAATCACCAAACAAGTTTTATATATTTTGTTATAAAATATAGGTTTTATGTAAACAAATTTCAATAACTAAAGAATGTTCTTAATTATACGTATATGCACTAATGTGCACCAATAACTAGTGCACTAATTTATAAACTTTTAAAACCCTAGTGGTGCACCCTGACATATAATCGCACTAGTGAGTCTTACTATCAACGACATTGAGGTACAATAAAATAAAATAAAAATCATAATTTCATTTTTGCATGTCATTTAATGATTTCAACCATATAAGCACCAGTACCCACCATCCCCGTACAACCACCCCATTGTTAATGCTACCTTGTTGCTAAATTCCTTAATTCATTCACTTTGCCAGTGGATTTGGTTCATTTTTGAATTTTTCAAAATGACACCATATTTCATTTTTTGTCTATGTGGCAACCATACCACCTCAGTAGAGAAGAGACCAAGTAAATTGTGTTTTACCTCCTCATTTTCATTTTAGCAAAGAAAATTTAGAATTCAACTTAATTTTGTCTTTTATTTTCAATAAAAAAAAAATCCATAGTGCAATCAAGATGTTTATCTCGCACCGAACTATGTCATGCACCATTTTTTTTACAATACACACTATTAGTAGTGTGTCCTATGAAATGAAGTGCACTGTAAAACAAAAAAAATGAAAAATACCACTATTTTTGTATGTTATTTATAATATTATGAGGCACAATTAGCGATCCTTTTATTTATTACAAGTGCACCATTAAGAGATTTTTAATTATTAAAATTTCTTGATTTTGTCAATGCTCTAGGAAATGTATAATGATGCTCCTTATATACCAAGTGCATTGTCAAGTCAAATTTAAACCATACATTTTCCATTCTTATCATTTTTCTTGTAAATGTGCAATGGCATTGCAAATGGTCAAGAACATTGTTGAAGCCAAATAATAAATATAATTCCTGCACTTTGTTGATGCACTATATAAAAACTAGGAGCCATCGTTGGTGGTGGTCCAATGTATTGCAAGCATACCATTGAGTTCATTTTTAAATGTTTTGTGTTTGTTGGTGCACTTGTGAATTTAGTGATGTACCATGACTAGTGCTCGCTTACACCATAAGCACACCGTTAATCCTATGTAAGAAATAAAATTTTCCCAATTTGTCTGTGCATTTTGTAATGTATGAACATATTGTTGGTGGTGCATCCGAACCTATAAGGCACATTGTAGCGATGTTGGTGCCCTTGTACATATGGCACATAGATTACCAATAATAGTTAAGAAAAACATCATGGAATTTCTTAGCGCATTAATATTTAATAAGGATCATTTTTTACAGTGGATTGATTATTAAGTCACATTAGGGATGGTGTGTCTGTGTTAATAATGTGCAGTAATGTGTTTTCAGATATTTTTTACAAAAAAAATCAATTTCCATTTTTAATAAGTATAACAATGGTAATTTAGTATAGAATATTTATGTCATGTATGTGTGTGTGATTATTGAAATTTATATGTGAATCATGCATAACGATGACAACAATAGCAGTAACAAGTTGACATATACAACTTTGTATGTGAGTGGAGAGAGAGAGAGAGAGAGAGAGAGAGAGAGAGAGAGAGAGAGAGGTATGTATTTCCTCCCTATTACAACATATACCCATCTCCTTTTGAAGAATGTTGGCCTCCTCAAATTTTATGAGGCTACATCCCTTAATGGGAACATGCACTTGTTGATGCAATTTCGCTCTCATTAGGATTATGTCAGGCAGGCATTTAAGGTCAATCCTAATATATGGTACCATCCAAAAAAGGAGGATATTTATTTCATTACCAAGAAATATAAGAGAGGGAAGGATCTCCCCTAGTTCCTTTATCTGGTACATAGCATTATGGGATAGAATTAGCTGGCATATGTGTAGAGATATGTCAATGCAGACATCACTAGCTCAAGCGTCTTTTAGGTTACTATTAGTATTTATGTTTACATTCATTCAATGCAAAGGAGGTTAGGTACCTATTACTTATGGTCATGACATTGGCACGCTATAACTTTGATGGGAATCTCATTAGTTTCCCTTTGGTACACTATATATATAGTTTTGTTTAAGGGCCCAAATAATTAGGTAGTTTTCCCTTTTTTCTGATAGTTTTATTTTTCTTTGGATTGGTGTCAGCTTATGTTTGACGGGAGTTCCTGTTTGCTTCAGAGTCATTTACTTTATTTTCTAAGAGGTTTCTGGTCACTTGATTTACATTCATCTTCCTCCCTCTTGGGCCAATGATTGATGTGCATGTGCACATGTAGAGGAAATGTTACCCAAGTGGGGAAAACCAAAGTGGTCATTTAGGTCAATCAATTAAGAGGTATTAGATTTTCTAGCTGGTGAGGATTATCACATCCTTGATATTGTGCAATATCCTTGTATGTAGGTATTGATTATAAATGATGTATGAACATCCTATTTATTCATGTTGAACCACCGGATGTGAAACATAATATTGTTGTTATATTTTGATTAATATAGTGATTCGGATTATATTGAGAATGAAATGAAGGTACAGATATAACAAGGAAATATAGAGATATTTCAAGCAACATAGCAATACAGTTAAACTTAGATTCTATTAATGATTGTCTGGAATACAAAAGACTGTAAAATGAAAAGAACACAAGCTAGCTAGAATGGTGGTAGCTTATCTCTAAATAGAGAGATGTGATTACTACGCTCATTTGTAAGAATTTGATTACAAAGAGGTCAAAAAGGCTTTTAACATAAAGAATCAATGAGAAAAACCTAAACATTCAAAACCCTAACCCCAGAAGATGAAATGACAAAACGTTTGTGGGCCCCAATGTGGTTAGTTTATATGTCAACTTCCCTAGGGCACAATGTTTGCATACTATATCAGTTTGGGGCACTCGATACCCCGTCAGAAAGGTCTAGTCAAGGAATACACATTTCATTCAGGACCCGAAAAATCGTAGAAAACTGCCAAGATGTGGAGCCATTCTGAATTAGTGGAACAGGTGGGTGGCCACCAGTATCCACCTGGATCAGTCCTCCCCCATTAGAAAGCAATTCTCCCCATTGTTTCAAGTTCCTCCATCAAATGGGGAAACTTTTTTTGAATCTAACTCTTAGTGAGCCACTTACCCTAGTGAAGAAGCTACCTTGTTTTAACTACCTGATAGAGTTGGATTTTTTGTTGGAGGATCCCCTTCATATTGGTGTTCATGATCCGATGAATTGTCACTTTTTCAATGCAGTCAGTATTGATTTCTATAGGGTCCAAGTGCTTGACCACGTCAAAAGTGTCTAGGAGAGGTGGAAAATATAGTCGAAGCAGTTCCACATTAAATACCGGATGCAAGCCAAGGAAAGGGGGAATACTTATTTCAAAATCATTCTCACCCAAAGCCTTGGTGATCATGTAAGGATAGTATCAGAGTGGGTGGAGCTTCCAATTGGGTCCTATGAGAAAATATTTATGCAAATGAAACCATACCTTATCTCCCACCTTAAACATGTGTGGTACCCGATCTTGATCATGGCACTTCTTGTACTTGGCATTGACTTTCTTCAAAATATCATGAACTTGGTGTTGGATGTGATGGATTCACTCAAAAAATTTGGATGCTTTATCAGCCTCATTCTGAGCATGGGAGGAATCTCCCCATGCAACTGCAATGGGTAGAGCTATGTGAATGGGGTCCAAGAATGGGGGGAAATGGTTGGAACCCCAAGCACACCTGATAAGGGATATGGAAAATAGCGATGTGGAGGGATCTGTTGTAGGTATGTTGAACGTAAGGAAGGATCTCATCCCATGTACATGGATTTTTGGAATTATACATTCTTAGGATATGGACAATCATCATATTGACTACCTTTGTTTTTCCATTAGTCTGTGGGTAGAAAGAAATCGATTTGATCAGCTTGGTGTCCATCATCGACCATAGGATAGACCAAAAAGTACTTAGGAACCTACTGTCTTGATTTGAAATAATGGTACATGGGAGAAAAAAATGAACCCAAACACGTTCAAAGAATATCTTAGCGGTGGCCTCGACTGTGATTCTCTTCGTGTAGGGTGCCAAAAATTCCATCTTAGAGAATCGATCAATGACTACAAAGACACAGTCATTCACATGCTTGGTTGAAGGCAAACCCGACATGTAATCCATGGAGATGGACTCCCAAGACCTATATGAAGTAGTAAGAGGGGTGTATATCCCCTGTTTCTTGATGGAAGATTTGGTAATGGCACAGACAATGCAGGATCTAATTTACTTGTAGACATCTTCTCAAATATTCTACCAATAAAAATGAATTTTCAATACTGCCACTATTTTTTCCATGCCAAAGTGTTCTATCACCCGACTGTAATGAGTTTCCAAAATACATTTTGCATGCTCACTTGAAGGAACATAAAGATGAATCGCATGGTATAGTAGTCAATCCTAGAGATGAAATTCTAGAATTGGTTTTCACATGCTCAATTTCTGATAGGTAGTAGAAACATTAGAGTCACTATTGTATAATTGTGTACACTCATACATCTCATGTCCACAAGAGTTAAGAACTGTGGTTAGCGCCACAACCGAGGGTTGAATGAGGTAGTTTGCAACATGGTTGGTGCTAACCTTATTGTACTTGATGTTCAAGTATAATTTCTACAAGTATGTGGACCACTTCTGATGGTGATCATTATGTAACTTTCCCTGTGTCTTCAATAATTGCAAAGACCTGTGATTAGTGTGGATGATAATTTCCTTCCCCAGAATGTAATTCTTCCACTGTCGACATGTTTTCACAATGGAGTGCATATCTTTGTCGTAGGTGGGGTATCTACAAACAACATCTGATGTTGTTTTACTATGATAGGCCACCGAATTCCCATGCTAAGTGAGGATTGTGTCGATAGAATAATATGAAGCATCTGTCTCAATCTCAAATGGTTGTTGTAGGTCTAGAAAAATATGGATTGTAGTTGTGTAGAGGTGGAATTTCAAATCCTCGAATTCTTTTTGTTGGGACACAACCAAAACAAACTTGGCCTTTGCTCCACCCTTGTCCACTTGGCTTATGTCCCAAGCGATATGAGAGAACTGCAACAAAAACCTGTGGTAGAAGTTGGTGAGGCCCAAGAAGCTGTGAAGCTCGGTTAGTGTCTTTGGGGCCAACCAATCGCGAATGAATTAGATATTGGATAGATCCACATGCACACCCTTATTATCCATGATGTATCCCAAATATTGGATTCTCTGCATGTTGAAGGAACACTTCTCCAAATTGGCATATAAATTGTGTTATCGCAGGGTGCCCAATACCTCTTGAATTTTCTTTAAATGTTCCTCCTAGGTTTTGGTAAAGATGAGGATGTCATCCATATATACGACCACAAAGGAGTTTGTGAATGGACACAATATATTATCTATCTTCTACATGAATTTGGTTGAGCGTTATTCAAGCCGAAAGAAATGACCAACCACTCAAAGAGACCTTCTTTAGACTTGAAGATTGTCTTACGTACATTAGTTTTCTCAATTGACACCTGGTGGTAGCTTGACTTCAGATCAATATTACTAAGAAAATTGTCTCCCTTGAGTTGATCGAGAAGATCATCAATCTGGGGGATTGGGTACTGGTTCTTGACTGTGATCTTGTTCAAGGATCTTTAATCAATACAAATTCTCCATGTCCCATCCTTCTTTTGTACCAAAACAATTGGGCTCCCGCAAGGTAAGGAGCTTGGTCTGATGTGGGCCTTCATAATTAGTTCTTGGATCTAGCGTTTGATTTCTAATTCATTCTCAATAACATAATGTGTGCATATGGCGTTGTTAGTGAGATAAGAACCAGGTGTCAAACCAATCGATTACTTTACTTGACAATGAAAAGGAACCCCAATAGGCAAGGAAAATATGTATTTGTTCTCTTCTACTATATTTTCCACCTATTATTGATGTGTAGAGAGACCTTGTGTAGAGGTTTTGGTGATTGCAGTGACCTTTCGTTCAACTTTTGGCGAGACCATAAATGGTCTAGAATAGATCCAGGAACCAAAATGGGTCCAGGAAGGCCTAAAAACCAAAGTTATAATAATGTCTTCAAAATGGACATGTGCGTAGACCTCGTCGATACGAACCCAATGCAACTTGAATGGGATCACACAGACACTGTATGCGAAAGATATTGCAGTCTGTTCATTTTGATAAACAGGCAAAAACAATGCTGACTGTACATTTTGTACAGTGATGATGTCGCAGCTGACTATATAGGCCATACGGTCGTACAGTGACGTGGCAGGTATAGTAGCATTGACTGGGCAGGTGTAGGTGCACGAATCTGAGTATGACACTTGACAGTTTTTTGGGAGAATAGTATGGTGCCACGTGGCCCAGTATTGGGCTTCCACGTGGCACCCCTCCATTGGTCGGCGTCTGGGAAACATTTTATGGGTTTTACGGGATTCGAACTCATGACCTTCGGTCTGGGCGGTGAGCGTCTTGGCATGGTCAGGCTACCAGCCTGCCCACTTTGTTTCTTGTTTACTATAGTTTAAATCTAATATTTAAACTTGTGCAAAGTTATATCGGGCGAAGCACAAGGTTGGGGCTTAGCCCCAAGCCCGACGCATTACCATATGATCCATACCACTGGACCACTCCCTCCTTTGTATTGGCGCACATGGATAAACGTTGGATTCTAGCCCCCAATCGCGTGGGATATGCATATGATCGTTGATCTATTGTTAACGTAGATAGATGAGGGTTAGTGTCGGTCGATCAGGCTAGCCTACCGACTAGGGTGCATAACCTCGTGCTAAATGACCAGGTGCTATAACAATTTGGGCACATGGATACTTAGCCCGAGGTCCCATATGTGCACCGAAAGACCAGGAGCTAACGGAGGAGGGGCGCCAGTGCACTAGGTCTTAGCCCAGGGCCATATGGAAGTGCCCCATATTCCCAGGAGCATGGAGGAAGGGGGTTGCGCCCTTATTATTTGCAAAAGTGGGTTTTATACCTTATAATATAAGATTTTTAATGGATTTTAACCAGTTTTGGGGGATTTAGTCCATTTTTGGAGGATCTCCGGCCCTTTTTGAGGCCAGATCATGGGCGGAAGTTAGGAGGTTGTTACACACTTCAATTCTATATAAACCAAAGGTTCCTGAAGCCATGGAAGGAGTTTCAGAACTGGGAAATGCTGAATAATTGAAAATCCAAAGCCATTTTTATGTAGGCAAGCCATTGAGGAGAGAAACTTTGTGAGCCATTTCTGGGAGCTTTGTTCATCTGTTTTCAGTGTCGTCAGTTTTGTTGGGTTCTTGAGATCTGGTAAAACATGACCAGATCAGTTTGTAATCCATTTGGAACTTTTATGAATTTAATTTTGAATCTTTTAACATAAATAAGAAAACATCACCCACTGAGACAAAGGCCTGGAGACGTAGGCGAGATTGTTGAAATCTGTTATCAAATTTTGTTGTTATGGTTTGTTGTTTCTTCATGCTTACTTCCAGATTTGTATATTGTTTTATGGCTGCCATGTTTCATCATTAATTATCCTATTTCATCAGTTTCCTAAATGGTAAATTAATTCATGCTTTAAAACTCAACCATTGTCATTAAAATGTATTTTTGGATCAAGTGGTATCAGAGCTAGGTGACAGATGGTTTTTGAGTTTGCATGATTACCAGGGAAAGGATGAATCGTGGTGAAGGCAATCTTGTTGAAGATAATCCTGAGATTGGATCGAGAAACAGAACTTCTCAAAGTGAGAAGATGGCATCAGAAGAGGGACTTTCTCATGATGAGAAATATTTTCAAAAAACTTTCTTCACCATGTCAGAGATGATGAAGGTTCTATATGAGGATTAATTGGAACAGAAGAGACCAATTCTAGGTGAGTCTTCAAAGGTCAAAAGTGAAGAAGGAGAATCTCCTCCTCAAACTCCTCCTTCACCTCCATATTATCCATCAACTTCTTCTTCTTCTTCAAGTTCAAGTTATAAATCCACCAAAAGAAAACATTCCCATAAACATAAACATGAAATTCCTTTACTTAATCTTGATGTGAAATTTGAATTTACCATGTATGATGATGAAGTCAATGGAGAGAGGCTTGACAACTGGGTCAGACATATGGAGGTTTATTTCAGTGTTCATCAAATCAAGGATGAGGCAACTCAAATCAAGTTGGAATCACTTCGTCTTGTAGGCACAACACTCATCTGGTGGCAAAGCAAGTTGCAAAATGGAACGCAACAAGTGGGTAATGTATTTCCATCATGGAAAATTTTTGTTTCTGCACTTAGAAAGAAATTTTATCGTTTGGGTTATAAAGAGAAAGATTTAATTGAATGAAAAGGTCTTAAACTAAGAAAAGGACAAACAGTGCAAGAATACACAAATGGATTTTGTAAAATGTCATTGATGTTAGATATTCCTTTACATACCCAAGAAACTCTTATGAATTATATAGGAGGTTTATCTACACATATTCGTAACACTATATTTATGTTTGGACCTACTAATATTGATGAGGTTTTTTTTCAATAAACATACATTGAAGCAGGGAAAACAGGATTTTGTGTATGAGGGGAATCGTCTTCAAGAAAAGAGGACAAAAGGAAATGGAATGACAAGAAGGAAAATTCAGTGGAAAGAAAGGAAGAGAAGCCCTCTTGCAAGCACTGCAAGAAAGAAGGGCATGATGAGGACCATTGTTGGCAATTGCATCCCAAGAAGAGAGAAAAGTGATTCAAAGAAAGGAAAGGGAGGAAAACAATTGCAGCAGCAACACGACCAACAGACATGGGATCGGATTCGGGTGATGAATCTAAAGTCTCAGCAGCCGGTTTGGCAGGTAAAATTGGTGATGGATTTGATTCTAGAAGTAAATTGTTTCACATAAGGGTCATAATGAGGCATACAAAGGTCGACACATTGATAGATATTGGATTTCAATCTAACTTGATTTCAGAGAAAGTGGTTAAACAATTGGGATTAAACACTCAAATGCTTCATAAACCTTACTCACTTAAATGGATAAGCAACACTCATAAATTGCACAAAACAAAGAAATGCACATTAAAGTTTGCAATTTCATCTAAGTTTGTGGATGAGGTAACATGTGATGTGGTGCCACTAAATGAATGTGGAATGGTCTTAGGCAAGCCTTATTTGTATGATCCCAAAGCAATCTTCTACAAGGAACATAATCAATATCACTTAATCAAAGCAGGCAAGGAATATGTTGTATAGGCTCATCATTTAAAAGCAAGTCAATCTCTTCAAACAATGGAACAATTCAGAAAGGCGGCTCATGCAAGAAACACACCTATAATTGTCCCAAATCAAGTAATTGATCTTAAGCAAGAACAAGAGATGATTGTAGAATGGAAGATCAATCACACTTTGATTCAAGATAAGCTAATGTCGCGCAAGTATTACAAACATATTAGCTCATTTGCAGTCATACTTATGATGTTATCATTAGTAATGTTGTCAACATGGATGATAGTGGCTTCAGTAAGATGTGACAGAGTACAAGTGGTTAACAATATGCTTCCAGTTATCATGATTGTTTTACAGTTGATCTTGATGAGACAGGTGCACAGGACAGAGTTTAAAGATAGAGAACAAGTGGGGTGGCCTATCCCACACTTGATGACTGGTTAGTATCCTTTTGGAGGACCAAAAGGTATTTAGTGGGGAGGCATGATTCAAAATGGAACCAGGAACCAAAATGGGTCTAGGACAGCGTAAAAATAAAAGTTCTCAGAATCACTTCAATATGGACGTATGTGTAGGCCTCGTCGATATGAACCCAATGCAACTTGAATGGGTTCAAATGGACACCGTATGTGAACAATATCACAGTCTGTTCATTTCTTCAAACAGGAAAAAAAAATGTTGACTATACATTCCATATAGTCTGTACATTGATGACGTGGCAACTGACTGTACAGGCCATACGGCTGTAAAGTGACGTGATAGGTACAGTGGCACTGACTGGGAATGTGCAGGTGGACGAATCTGAGTTTCACACTTGGAATTTATTTGGGCGAATAGTATGGTGTCATGTGGCACCCCTCCATAGATCAGTGTTTGGGAACTATTTTATGGGTTCTACAAGATTCGAACCCGTGACCTCCATTCCTAGTGGCGAGCGTCTTGGCAGGGTCGAGATACTAGCCCTCCCACTTTGTTTCTTGTTTACTATAGTTTAAATCTAATATTTAAACTTGTGCAAAGTTATATCAGGTGGAGAACAGGGCTGGTGCTTAGCCCCAACCCCGACACATTACCATATGACCCATACCACCGAACCACTCCCTCCTTTGTATTGGCACGTGTGGATAAACGTTGGAGTCTAGCCCCTGATCGCGTGGGATATGCATATGATCGTTGATCTATTGTTAGTGCGAATAGATGAGGGTTAGCGTTGGTCGGTCGGGTTAGCCTGTCAACCAGGGCGCGTAACCCAGTGCTAAATGATCAGGTGCTATAATAGTTTGGGTGCGTGGAGACTTAACCCGAGGTCCCATGTGTGCGCCGAAATACCAAGAGCTAACGGAGGAGGGGGGACAGCGTGCCAGGTCTTATCCCAGGGCCATATGGTAGCGACCCATATGCCCAGGAGTGCAGAGGAAGGGAGTTTCACCCTTATTATTTGCAAAAGTGGGTTTTCTACCTTATAATATAAGATTTTTAATGGATTTTTAACTAGTTTTGGGAGATTTAATCCATTTTCGGAGGATCTTGGGCCCTTTTTGAGGCCAGATCTTGGGGGGAAGTTGGGAGGTTTTTACCCACTTCAATTATATATAAACCAGAGGTTATTAATGCCATGGAAGGAGGCTCAAAGTAGGGAAATGATGAATAATTGAAGAGCCAAAGCCATTTTATGTAGGGAATCCATTGAGGAGAGCAACTTTACAGGCCAATTCTGGGAGCTTCGTTCATTCGTTTTCAGTGCCATTAGTTTTGTTGAGTTCTTGAGATCTGGTGGAACACAACCATATCAGTTTGTAATCCATTTGACACTTTTATGATGTAAGTTTGAATATTTTAACATAAATAAGAAAGCCTCACCCACTGAGACAAAGGCTCGGAGACGTAGGCGAGATTGCCGAACTCTATTATCAACTTTTGTTGTTGTGGTTTTTTGTTTCTTAATTCTTATTTCCATATTTGTATATTGTTTTATGGATTCCATGTTTCATCATTAATTCTCCTCTTTCATCAATTTCCTAAATGGTAAATTAATTCATGCTTTAAAACTCAACCATTGTCGTTAAAATATCTTTTTGGATCAATAAAGAGGAAACATATCACGGTTTGAGAGACCACCTTTCCGCATTTCTTTGCGGAGATAAAAGAGATTGTAGTAGTTGGGGATGCCTCTGGTACCCTATAGAGTTGACCTCCCAAAGTAATAATGACACTACGGGGCCTAGATTCATAAATAACATGATGCTTCCACATATATGGTTGTCCTGAAAGAACATCACAAACTTCAACGTGGAAAACATCGCACAATAACTCATATTTGAAGGGTTTGATGCCATAGTCCAGGTGACATTGTTGGCTAACATAGATGTCTCATCCCTAGCTGAGACAACTAATCATTTATGGTTGAGGATGTGGAATTTTTGTTAGTTTCAACCTCTTGAATACCTATGATAATATTAGGTTCTTCTCTCTATCAATGTCAGCAATGAAATGGACGCAGGTCCCCTTCACCCACATATGTGAGTGGAAGAGGTGCTCCCCTTCTTCAGGATCCTTTGGTTCCTCTGACTAGACTTTTGTGGTGGTCATGGTGACACTAGGTTCTACATCAATGATTTTTTTTCACTTATCCATTTCTGAATTAGAGTCTAAGTATCTATCCAACTCTGAGGATTTCATCTCAACCAACCATGCCTGTTTGGATCAACATTCATCAATTTTATGCCAAGGGATTTTGTGGAACTCACACCACTTTCCAGTGTCCTTCTTCAACTTCTTGTTACCATTCCTTGCTTGTGGCTTAGACTAGTTTCCCTGGGTCTGGCCATCCTTTCTCTATCATTTTCTCTGGGAGTTAGGGCTACCTTTACTGTGCTTATACTTTGATTGGTTTGCATAATTGAAATCTCGCTTATTCTTTTTCTTGAACTTTTTCTTGATCTTGAAAACATATCGGTAAGTGGATCCCAATGAATATATTTCCATGAAATCCATATCTATTTGGATGTAACTATGTAGTCCATTGCAGTACTTTAGGACTAAGTTCAGCTCAGAATCTTTAATACCCATATTTTTGCACAAGGTATGGAAGATATTGGTGTACTACGACACCATCTGGTCTCTCTCCTAACGTAGAGTTGTCCATCTTGTGTACTGGTCATTGCAGTTTACAACAGTGTAGCATTTCTCCTTAGGGCATCAAAAAAATTCTCCCAAGTGGGTTGCACCCAAAAAATTGTATAATCATCACCGACATGTTGCTCACAGTAAGTTTCCCACCAATATCTGAGACATGGGGAATTCACCTTGTTGGCCAATATCTTATGATGTTCATTCATAAAGGGATTTTTTTAATTGTGAAAAATAAGACCAATATATCATAGGTATTGTGGGGTGTGGGGTTTATAGGTATTTGGGGGTATAAAAAGGGGTATCTAGTTAAAATAAGGGTTTCTTTTATTGGAAATATGTATTGGGAGGGGGGTTCAACAAAATAATTTTGGGAGATATTTATCAATATCTAGTGAAATTAGGGGTATTCTTTAATATCTCATGAATGCAGGCACTATCTCATAGGTTCACGGAGTGAATACCCCGTGCTATGACATGGGGAATGGATTTAAGGAGCACAAAGGAGATATTTTCATTGTTGGAAAAAAATTGGACAGAGAAATAAACCTCTAGAAGACTTAACCATTTTTCTAAGGCGTTGATGTCTATCTAACCTTCAAATAAAGGAATATCAAATTAAAGTTGTACCTTGAAGGGTGTCACACCTCTGAATTGACTGGTGGTTGAAGGTGTTTCCATTGTTGTTGGAATTCATTGAAGGATCTGGGTGAAATTATCCATCATCTCGTTATTGTGTTGTGCGAGGCATTTCTTGAGCAATAGTTTGATAGGATCTCCTACTCCTTCATCTCTCTTTTCTTTCATAATGGAAGGTCACTTGGGTTGGTGAGAGAAGTTGACATCAAGAGAAACTAGCTTGATACCAAACTCTCTATACGTTAACCTTGTCTCGTACATGCACTAAGAAATGACAAGGAGAAAAATTATTTGATACCACTGATCTGGATTATATTGAGAAAAAAATGAAGGCAAAGATATAACAAGGAAATACACAGAGATATTGCAAGAAACACAATAATACAATTAAAATCATATTCTATTAATGATTGTCTGAAATACAAAATACAATGAAATGAAAAGCACCCAAGCTAGCTAGAATGGTGGTAGATAATATTTGAAGAGAGATAAGTGGCAGCTACACCCGTTCACAAGAAAATAATTACAAAGAGACCAAAAAGGAATTTTAACATAAAGAATCAATGAGAAAACCCTAAATATACAAAACCCTAACCCCATAAGATGAAACGCCAAAAGGTTTGTTGGCTCCAATGTGGTTAGTTGATACATCAACTTCCCGGGGGCAAAACTTTTTCATACAATATTCATTTAGGGCACTCGGTACCCTGTCAAAAAGGTCTAGCTGAGGATTACACATTATGTTTGACCTAGCATCTGCCTTCAACTATATATTAGGTGTTGTTGCGCAAAAAAAAAAACATCATTTAGGACCTCAAAATGGCCCCTGAAGTTTGGGACCTAAAAAACCTAGAAAAAATTCCAAGATGTGGAACCATTCTGAATTAGTGGAATACGTGGGTGGCTGCCAGTATCCACCTAGATCATCTAGTTCCATATTCTTTTCTTTTTTTTAATGCACATGTAATTGATTATAAGATTTTGTTTAAATTGTCTAATTATTATTGTCTACTATTTTACAAATGTTA
>JASDQU011026895.1:4373-31852 GCA_032191745.1 Picea mariana | reverse complement strand
TATATATATATGCATCAAAATATATATTTTTTATGTATTATATAAAAAACGCTCCCGCTCCCGGAGATTTTTGAAAATATGCGCTTCCCGCTCCCGCTCCGCGCTCCCAACAGCCTTGCTTCCAGCCCAATCTGAATCTGTATAACCACTCAGTCTGAAGTCATGATCTCCATTATAACTGAGACGACAATCTAATGTACCCTTAAGGTACCTCATCACATGTTTTGCAGCAACCAAGTGAACACATCTGGGCTCTACCAAAAATTGACTCAAAGTGTTCACAGCAAAACATATATCTAGCCTACTGTTCGTCAGATACATCAACGATCCAATTATCTGTCTATACAATGTAGTACCAATCAATTTTGATGAAGTGTCAACCAGGAGCTTCAACTTTGTTTCCATGGGTCTATTCAAGGATTTGCACTCCAACATATCAAATCTCTTCAGTATTTCAACTGCATACTTCCCTTGGTTAAGGAAGATCTTCTATGGGCTTTGCCAGACCTTAAGACCTAAGAAATAGTGCATTAGGCCAAGGTCTTTCTTCTCAAATTCTGCAGCGAGCTTCTTCTTACAATCAGTGATGAGCTTTTCTTCTCCAGTTAAGAATAAGTCATCCACATATAGTTGCAATATAATAGGCTCATCATTCATAACCTTGAAGTAAAGGTTAGAATCAACTTTATTCTTGGTTAAGCCCAAGCTCGTCAGGAAACTGTCAATACTTCCATACCAAACTCTATGAGCTTGCTTCAATCCGTACAGAGCCTTCTTCAACTTGCAGACATGAGTCTTCCTGTCTTCAACTTCAAACCCTTGAGGTTATTCTTCTTCAATGACACCATTCAAGAAAGTTGTTTTCACGTCCATCTGGTGTAACTTCCACTTCATCTTAGCTGCAAGATCTATGATGGTTCTGAATGAAGTGTATCTGGCTACAGGAGCAAATGTCTTTTCATAGTCAATGCCTTCCTTTTGAGAAAAGCCACGAGCAACAAACCTTGCTTCATATTTCTCAATACTTCCATCAACAACATGTTTTATTTTGAAAATCCATTTGGAAGATACCACATCCTTGATCTTTGGTCTGGGGACTATTTCCCATACATCATTCTTTATAATGGATTGGTATTCTCCTGTCATGGCATCTGCCCATTCTTTCTTCTGAATAGCTTCTTCAAAGCAAGTAGGCTCCTTATCTAAGAGATCACACATCAAAACCATATAACTGGAGAATGGCTTAGGTTTCTTCACTTGTCTCATGGTTGGGGCACCATACTTCTCTCCATCTTGAATAAGTTCCCTTGCCCAAGCTGGCTTTCTCTTGTGGGAGATCGTCATCTGGGGAGGTTCTTGAGATTCTATTATAGCATGATCTTCTAGAATCTCATCATCAAGGGAAGTTATGACTTCCCTCACTGGTTCTGCAACTCTGGGAGCCACAGGTTCTTCTTCATATACTTCTTCAAGTTGGCATCTTCTTGATTTCTTGAGTGTTGCATCTTCATCAAACGTTACATCCCTACTAATCTCAATATGATGGTAACCTGCTATATAAACTATGAAGGCCTTGGAGACCTCACACTATCCAACAAATATTCCCTTCTTTCCTGAAAGGTCCAACTTGGAACTCTTCTCTTTCGGAATGTGTACAAATACTAGGCAGCCAAATATTTTGAGATGGCTTACTTCTGGCTTCTTTCCGGAGAACATCTCTTTAGGGGTCTTGAACCCAAGTGCACTATGGGACAATCTGTTTTGTACATATACTGTTGTTTTTGCTGCTTCTGCCCATAACCGCATTGGAAGATCTTGATAATGGATCATAGTCTTCATTGCTTCCATTATGGTTCTGTTCTTTCTTTCTGCTACACCATTTTGTTGAGGATTGTAGGGACTGGTGAGCTCCCTCTTGATCCTGACATCTTTGCAAAAGTTTGCAAACTCTTTTGAGGTGTATTCTTCTCCATTATCTGACATGAGTATCTTGATCTTTCTTTCAGAAAGATTCTCTATCGAGGCTTTGAATTCCTTGAATTTACTAAACACTTCATCTTTTGATTTCAAAAAGTAAACCCATGTTTTGCGAGAATAGTCATCAATAAAAGACACATAGTATACATACCCATTGATGGAGGTTGATGGCATTAGGCCACATACATCTGAGTGAATGAGCTCTAGGACTCCTTCTGCTTTACTGTCTCTCTTCAGGAAGGGGTTCATGATGTTCTTTCCTTGTGCACATCCATTACACACTCCTTCATGGTCAACCTTGAATTCTAGTAGACCTGTGACTGCCTTGCTTACATATGGTAATGCTTTGTAGTTGATGTGAGCTAGTCTTATATGCCAAAGTTCACATGAATTCTCAATGGAGTGGGTCAAGGCTGCTTTCGAGTGACCCTTTAGCTTATACAAGACACCTTCTTCTTTTCCAATAACAATTGTTTCTTCCATGGTTTTTCCTTTGGGCCACATGAGAACTTCTCCATCTATGAAGGCAACTCTGAAGCCTTTCTTCTCTAAAGCTAAGATCGAAAGCAAGTTCTTTGTCAAACCTGGTACATATAGTACATAATTCATCTTCATTGGGGTCTTTGAATCAAGTTTGTAATTTGATTCTCCTACTCCTTTGATAGGGTATTGATAATCATCTCCAAGTGTAACTTTATGGGGAAACTTATTTTCTGTAAGGCAAGAGAGAATGTCTCTTTGACCTGTCATGTGCTTGGAAGCACCACTGTCTATGAGCCAAGTGTCCTCACCAAGTGACATTGATACTGAGAGGGCAGAGATTAAGACAGTTTTCAATCTGTTCTTTTATCATCTTTGTGGGTGGCTTTTCATCTTCAATTGCATGTGCATGGTGTCGCTTGTTTCTCTTCTTGTATTCTTCTCGTCTAGCTGGACAATTCTTAGCAATATGTCATGTTGACCCCCTCTCCACCATAGGTGGTCAACTCCATGTGCCATGAAGAGATACATTATCAGATGCAAATTTGTTGAAGACTTTGGGTTCTACAGGGCATTGTTTGGCCCCAGCACTTCTTTTTGTAACAGGAATTTACGCACCCTTACGTGGGTTAATAATGTAATAGGTCTGCATGAGTCATGTCTAGGACAGTTACCTTGGGATCGATTCACTAGGAGAGTTCCTTTCACCGAGGGTGTTTATCCTCAGGTTATCCAGCCTTATTGATTTCCCATGAGTTTTTCCCTCACACTTGCAATAATTCCTCCAAAGTGGTGAACAGTGTTCTAGTGGGCTTATCTTTTGGTAACTTTTGTAGAGAATCATTGTAAATGACCATGCAAGACATCTTAGAAAGTTTCGCAGAATTCCATTGAGTCTAGAATAAAAAAAAATTAATTAATTAAATTTCCCTAAATTTGGAGGTTTAATTATTTAATTAATTAATTAATTTTGAGCAAAAATTGTAAAAACTAGGTCTTTGGATTTTTGATAGGGGTATTTGTCCTCAAAAGAAATGGAATAGCACCCCCCACAGCCATGGACCAAGTTTCATCTCGGTCGGACAACATTTGCTATGGGTTTGTCCACCCGGAGTGTCAGTCAGTCAAAAACAACAATTTTAATTGCTAAAGTCCAAAAATGTATAAAATGTAATAATGAGTTAAAAGGATGTTAAATGGTGAAATAAAGTTAGAGAGAGACTACCTAAGCCTTTCCTACCCATCCCAACCTTTTCTAGCCCTTTCTCACCTCTCACCCTCCCACCCCCTTCAAAAAGTGATGCCCTAGGGGAAAGTTACGTCCTCCTTGAGGGTGGGACGTAGCACCTTGGGTTTTCCTTGGTTGTTAAGCCTCCCTCTTGGGTGGTGTGCTCACCCTTACCCCCCATTTCCTTACTTCACTCATCTCCACTCCCCTTCCCTCATTAATTACACTCCAATCCTTTGCCTTTCCCCCATGTGGTGTGCCCTCCTAGGAGAGTTATGCCCCCCTTCACTAGAAAATTCCAAAAATAATTTTTTTTAAATTATTTAACCTCTTCCACTCCCTTGGCACTCATCCCTAAGCCTCCCACACCCCTTTGCTTGATCCCAACACCTCCCACACTCTTTTACACCCTAGATCTAATTTTCAAACCCTATATGGTGCACCCTAGCCTTGGGATTCCCTCTTGTTCTTGGTGTGGGACACTTGGCATTGATCCAAGAGGGGTGAGTTTGCCTCTCCAAGTATAAAAGGATCACTCTCCTCACTTCATCCTCACCATATATTGAGCTAATGTTATGCTACTTGATTTCTCTCTCTCTCTCTCTCTCTCTCTCTCTCTCTCTCTCTCTCTCTCTCATTTCCATTCTTTGGCTCTTAGGGTTTTGGAGTAAGTTCTCTCCAAGATCCATTTTCTTGAGTAATAATAAAAGAGAATCTTTGGAGGATAATTGGAAGAGCTATGCATGTTCTTGTTCTTACCATACTTATGAGGTAAATTTGTTTCAATTTCGTTGGTGATTGCACACATTGGATCTTAGGTAAAGTGTTACTTGGGTAGATCTATCAATGCATGTTCTTGTAGATCTATATATCTTGATTTTCTAGGTAGGATTGAAATGTCATCTTATTAGTAGATCCAACATATTATCTCTTGTATGCACATCACCTCTCAAGTTTTGTAGGTTTAGCTTCAAGGGTTTCATTGGGAATACCTCAAGGAAGAAGGCTCCCTTGAGACACATATACACTCCATATTTCTCTACTCTTACTCTTCTATCTATTGTTGTTCATTCATATATATTTCAGCTAGTTCAACTTAGTAAGATTGGTCATTTAAATCAATTTTTATCAAATTTTTGTTAAGGAAAATTTTTGCCATAAAAAGGCAAAAGTTTTTCTTCACTTTGCTTGTTGTGTGTAGCATTTCCAGCAAGGATACCTTGCTGGTTTTTGTAGGTTCAGATCTGGTTGAGAGGGGTTTGGCTGCCCAAAGACATCCACACAATACTCCAAGACCCTCCAAAAATTGGTAGCTCTTTCTCAACCCTCTTTCTCAAATTTTAGGGCTTCTTGTGCATAGATCTAGTAGTTTTCTTGCTGATTTAGTGGCTCACTTGCTTGGGAGAAGGATTGGTACAGCCTCCTCCCACGTGTGAGCCTTGGGGTAGTTTGATTTTAGCTTAGATCTTGTTTTTCTTGTATTTTTGGCACCTTTTTGAGCTAGGAAGTGGGCTTTGGTAGATGTTGGGCATGTCCCAAACCTAGGACGTGGGGTAGTAGTTTGCTTGATTGGTTTGCTTGCTTCTTTCCTTATCTTATTTTCTTGCTTGTCCTTCTTTCCCTTCTTCAAATCATTTCCAAGTTAAGCAAATCTAATAATTGCCTACCTATTGGGAGAGGAATACCCCAAGTAGTAAGGTTAGGGTTTAATATGTGTTGTTGATCTTTTAAGCACTTAATGGTTTGAAATATTCTAGATCTAGATCTCACACATAGCTAATCCGTAGTTTAAGCCTATTGGGCATAAATTACTTAGCTAGATTTATTTGCATGCTTAAGCTCCTTAAAGTTTGATCTTTATATTACATGCTTAAATCTAAAACCCTAAATGTTTAAATGCTTCAATAAGTTAAGTGAATGGTGTTTTTCTTTCATGCTTTAATCCTTTAAGGCCATTTTCCAACACACTTGAAGTAATTCTTATAGTTAAGTTGATAGTGTAGGCAAACACATAAATCTTCTTTCTCACACTTAAATCTTGTTTCTTAATACTCTTAATCATCTTAAGATAAGTGTGTTAGTTTTTCATATCTTGTTGGCAAGTTGTTCTTGCCCTTACTTTCTTTTCCTAGCAAGCTACATATTGGTGAACTAAGTAATTGATCTCACATAGCTTATATGTGTTAATGCCTTTCATTTTCAAGTTTAAGCAATACACATTTTGAGCTGAAGTGAGTTTCGGCCATAGCACTAAATCACACTTTAAAAGCTTCATAAAATCTTTAAAACACTCCTAAATACACCTAAAAGTCTACCTAATTGATATATTAACTTAATAGACTTAATAGGGTACCTTAGACCACCATCTTCACCATCTAAAACGGGTATTGAGGAGGGCAACGGAAGGTGATAGGCCAGGGACGGTCTCACGGCACGAAGGAGTGTCCTTTCCGTAAAAACTCAATGCTTTGGGATGACTGTGACAGCTAGGGTTGGCCTCGTTGCCATACTATCTTGAGCATCCAGCAGCCATTTGCAATAGGAGGAGGAGGCTTTGGTGAAACACTTAATAAAGGTAACCTAAAACTTTATAATCTTAAGAAACCTTTAATTTATTAAGTAATCCAACCTTGGGCTTAATCTAATAAATACTTTGTGGGTTTAATAACTAAGAGTGTGAACAATCTTCATCTTCTTCAAATATTTGTACTTGAAATCTCTAAATCTTCTTGGTAGTTGTGTTGATGATGATTTCATAAATGTGATGGTAATGCTTTGATCTCCTTGTGTCCTACACACAAACTTAAAAGTAGTTAGCTTGCTTATTGTATCCGAGCATTCTTTATTTGTAAATCTTGTATCTAATATTCATTGTATTTAATTGTAAGTATCTTGTAATCATATTTGTAACGAAACACCCTAACATCTAGTTGACCCCTTGCCCAATATTAGGCACTAGTCTAAGTTGCCCTAGGAAAAGGCTTGCTTGACATGCTAACCATTGCATCTTGCATTGTTTCCTTAGCATCATAGGATAGACTCCCTCTAACCTTAAGAAATTAAAAACAACTCCTAGAACTTAACTTTAAAACCTATCTAGAAACTAGGGACTACCCCCCTTAGCTTCCCTAGGAGTGAGCCTAGATGGAAGAGGTTCAAGTCAAAGTGACAGCGTGGGCTTTGAACCTAGGCATTGTGCCTCCAAGGACACACTAAGTGAGTAGGACTTAGCTCACATTTGCAAGTGTGTATAAGGATGGCAACATGTCCCATCTTGTCACAATGGTAACATTGGTAGGATGAGAAATCTTTTTCTCTTCTTTGACCTTTCAGAAACTTTTGGAATCTCTTTGGAGGGTGAGATTCTTTAGGTATGAATTTGTTTTGGGGGTGAGACTCCTTATGAGTTTCTTTTTGGAAGTAAGACTTATTTCTTCCTTCTTTAGTATGAGTATCTAGGGCTTGATCTTCAAATCTTGATAGCAATGCTTCTCAGTTAGCTACTCTTGCTTCTTCTTGAACACATTCTTCCCAAAGACTGTCAAAGTGTAGTTTCTCCTTTCTGGCACAAATGGTTTGGATGAATGCATCCCAAGGTCTTGTGAGACCATTAAGGGTTGTCATTATAAGTTCGTCTTCATCTATAGTATCTTCAATTGCTTCTAGTTGTTCTTTGAATTGTGATATTCTAAAGAAATATTCCTGAATTGTTTCTCCTTTCTACATCCTTGTACTTTTGAGTTGAGTTCTTAGATTCATCTTCCGATTGATGTACCAAAAATTGAAAATGCTCAGAATTTAATTTTGAACTTACCAGGAGGTGCACTTGGTTGAGGCGAGTATAGTGCAGTTAGATTTCAAAAAATACAAATTTTGCCCCTTCAAACTTGACCAGCGGAATTCTGGACTAGTACTTCTGGTTTTCTGGTACTTCTAGTTTTCTAGTTTTCTAGTACTGGTGAAAACTAGGGTTTCACTTTCCGGGAATTATATCCATTGAAAAGATGCGCTGAAGGGGCCAATGAGTTCCCTAGGTTAGAGCGCACTTTTCTAGATGATTTTTGGGCTGAAATTCCTCTTCAATAAAAAGCCCTAATTTTCTTGTACGGCAACAGTGACGTTTTTCTTTATCCAGTGAAAGATGCTCTCTTCAACTTAGCTCTGATACCATGTTAAGGTTTAAGATATTATTAGGTTTCTTTCAATTTACTAAATAACCATAGCATAGATAGGATCACTCACAGAAACACAATCACGAGATACACAGCATTTATCCTGGGAAACTCTCATAGGGAAGAAAACCCAGCAAAAAAATTCTTAATATAGATAGCCAATACAATACCAAGACAATAAACCAAACACTAGAGAATATCCTCTACTAAGCAATGTGCCTCTCTCTCTTCCTTCTTATCCAACTGCAGCTACCAAACTTGCGCTCTAGATGATTGAATGAGTGAGTGAACAAATGAGGCGTTGGCTTCCTTTATTTATACAAACAGGAAGGTGTTGAAAAGGTGTCTCTTCATTGGGCAGGGCCGACTTGTCTTCTGAGTGGTTAAAACCACTTAAATTACCTAGGGGGTGACTTCTTAATTTGCATAATACAATTAGGGTTTGACCAATCCGCAAAAGGGGATTTGGTCAATTACAATGCCCGACATGATCAATCCACAAAAGGGGATTGATCTAATTAATAATAAATAGAATACTATTTGTAGTTACAATATTTCAACACTCCAAGCCCTAAATAGCTATTTGTTTGACACACGAACCAACCTGAAATAGAAACTATAATGATAATATAACATTTTGAAATGAAAAGTTTTCATTTTTTAGCCTTTTTTTTAATTTCCCTTTTTAGCCTTTTATTTTTTTTATATTTCCCTTTTTAACCTTTCACTTAAATTTTTTATATTATCATAATTGTTGTAGGGTTTTTTAGGGGAGTTCCCACCTCATCGGACCTTATATCAGAAAAATAGAATTTCACATTCCATCTAAAATTCAGCAGACTTGACAATTTTTAGGATTCCAAACATTTGAAGACGGGATTATGTAATGACTTGTTCTTCATAACCTTTGCTCAGAATGCAATGATATCAAGAATTGGAAAAAAGGAAGACCTCCTTTCCCTGAATAGGTCTTTCTTCAATGCCTTGCAACTCCAAAAATAGCAACTAGTATGTGCATAAACTGAAAATCAACTAAACTGAAGTGATGTGCAAGTCAAGGAGAAGTCAAGTCAACTGAACCGAACCAAAGTGACAGCAATTGAACAGCATTGACGTGATGTGCAAGTCAAGTCCAACTAAACACCCCGTGGGTAGAATGCACTCCCCATAGAGCTAATGATAAATCACGTGGGGTCCAAAATATAAGGCAATAACACCTCCTCAAGTAATGTGCCCTCCGACCATGAATAACATTGCTTGGTCAACAACTAAAAATGGCAAAAGTTTACTTGGCATGCAAGGCAAGTCAAATTGAAAATAGACTTAAAATGCACATCAAGCCAAACACAAAAATAGGGCAAACTATCCAGAAATAGATCACACATGTAAGTGACTTGTGAAGCAAGTAATATGCTCTCTAAGAAATATGTCAACTAGGGTGCATTGGTCATCTAGTCAAAATCCCTAACACTGATCATCAAGAAAGGTGCCAATCTTTAGGTCCAATCATCATTATGGGAAAGCACACACCAAAAATAGACTAGGATGCTCATCACCACTGCCACAAATACACTATACTGAAAAAATACCAAAGCACTCATAATCTTTTGAACATTGAAACCAAGCTCCACAGCAAGAAGGGTGATCCTAGCTAAGGTTACTTGCTATTTTTGAAACTAACCAAAATAATAATTTTAACCAAAAATTTGATTTTTTCGGAATGACTTGAAAATTGACCACCATGTTGTTCATCATAAAGGGTATCCAAAAAATATGGCCAAATCTTGAAACCTTAATTTTGACCAAATTTTCATATTCTCAAATCATCACCTAATTCGAACCATATGTTTTCCTCAATAATGGGTATCTAGAAATATAAGTATTTTGAAAAGGGCAAGGACCCTAATTTTGGTCAAACTTTGACCATGGTTAACCAAAATTTTGACCTTCTATGATTGCTACAAAAATGGAATCCTATGCAAATCTCCATAAAGGATATCCAAATATGTGATTTGATTTCAAGAAAGATACATTTTCTAAAAATAGAATATTTTCAAGAAGGTGAATCTCAAAAATCTGATTTTACCCTTTTGGAGTCTTCCCATGCCCATGTATTTACCAAGTGTTGCAATAAATATGCAAGCATGGGAAAACTGTTGAAATATGAAAGATTGAAACTTGTCAAGATGTGTATTGGTATATGTGTAATATGTTCTTTGAATATCGTTGTGTTACCTCCCAAACCTGCACCTTAACTAGTAAAGCCCTAAAACACAAGTGCAACCAAAGGAGAATTAAGAGGGGTTGTCCATTGTCACCACAACAATGCCCCCTCTCACTTTAGGCTAGCTCTCCAAACTCTATGCTACAGTCCTCCATTTGAAGTTGTTTAGAGGACAGGTTGGATTCTGACCTGAGCACCAAACCATTGATCACATCCTCACACTCAGGGCTTTCATTGAGGAGGTGTGACATTGCTCTTCGAAAGTTTACAGTTGTTTTGTGGAATTTTAGAAAGCTTTTGATTCCATCCCCAGGGAGGCTTTGTTCTAGAGACTCGGAGACATTGGCATCTCAGATACCTTATTGTCAACCATCATGTGCTTATACAAGTCGATTCTTGGTCGTCTAAGCACAGCCCATGGGATATCAAATTTTATCAGGAGCACAATTGGGTCAAATAGAGTTTCCCTCTGTCCCCCACATTGTTTGGGATCTTCATTGACGAGTTGGATTCTTTCTTGCATGAGCACATCCAGGATGGAGATGGGTGCCTTCTCCAACGAGTCTTGATTTATATCATGTTGTTTGCAGATGATGTAATCCTTCTAGCTTCATCTCCAGAAGGATTCCTTGGCCCTCTTTTGTGACCTTCGACGATTGATGGTCAACTTGAGTAAAACCAAGGTCATGATCTTCAACGGGTTGAAGAAGATCCTCTTTGATCATCATTTCTTTCTCAAAGGAGAGGAGATTGAGATTGCCAGCTCTTATACTTATTTGCGAGTATTGTTCACAGGACCTCGCTTTAGTCTGTGGCATGCACTTCAGCCCTGAGTCAGCAAGGGCTATGGGTCCTTGGCCCTTCTTGAGAGGCAGTGTTTTCGAAACCATTTTCAGTACATATCGTCAAAGATGTCACTCATGGACACTCTTTTCTGGCCCATTGTTCTATATGGTTCCAAGGTTTGGGGACCAGGTTTGCTAGAGTCTGATTAGTCTTTAGCGGAGAGAGTACAGATCATCCTCTTTCGTCGCATCATCAAATGCAAGCATACAATTCCTCAACCCATTGTCCTTGCAGAGTTTGGTGCTTTCCCTTCCTGACTTGAGATAGTATTTGGTCTCATCTCACTCGTGCACCGCATTCAGACCTTTATTGATACAACGAAGGGACGAGACCAGTATCCATACCTAGCTTACTGCTCATCAAAATCCATTACATCAACTAGCTCTCCGACTCAATCTTAGTGTTGGTACGCTAGGGTCTCAGATCTCCTTGCATCTGTGGGTATATTACAATGAACTGATTCCCTCCATTTAGATATTCCCTAGATGCACTTGGTCACCTCTTACTAACCAGACAGGAGATGAATTCAGTCATTCGAGAGGATATCTACAGGCAATTTCTACAGGTCACTTGGATAAACCCTCACGGTAGATTGTGTCCAAAGATGGCTTCTATCCTGAGCATCTCATGGTTATGAGGGATGGACTCATTGTTCAACCCCATTACACACTTCTCCATTCGATGCACTCTCTTTGGATCCCCTTGGGCCAGTTCAAAGTTGGTTCTCATAGACTTCGGAGTGAGACGGACCATCAGATTGACCATTAAGACAGGATCTGCCAGTTGTGCCATCTCCGAGAGATTGAGACCAAGGGCCACTTCATCTTCTATTGCTCGATTTACTACAAGATTCGAGGACGCTTCCTGTTACAAACATAAAAATAATAATAATAAATATAGTAATTGTAATAATAATTAACATGATTTATTTAAATCAAGAGGCACGAACCTCCTCACCTCATGACCAGTCAATGCTATATAACAACTATCACAAGGGTAGTGTAATCATTCTCATCATATTCAATCAAATATTAATATTCAGAAATATTCATTTCTCAATAACGAACAACTTTCATGTTACAGTGGTATCAGAGCTTTTGTTCTAATCCAGCTTTCGCCATTAAATTTTCCCTCCACACTGTTATCCCCAGTTTAGGGATAACTAAGAAGATTATGTCTCGAGGCCCACAGGTCCTAGACATGGAGTACCGAGAATCAGATCGACTTGAGCATGGCCCTGGAGGGCCCATCTTTTCTTTTCTTCAACGCCTCCACTTTGTCAGCAGTAGCAGCAGCAGCATCCATCACCTCAGCCTAGTCCTGTAGCAGAAGTGGATCTTGCTCCATGAGGTAATCAGTTCGGGTATCATGGTATGTGTCACTTTGATCCTCAAAACATTTGAATATGTGCAATTGATTCTTTTTGTTTCTAACGGGTGCTTGGATCTTATGCCTATCCACTTGACAAAATCTAGGGGGAATGACAGGATGCCCTAGTAAGCTTGTGCCCATAGGTTTTGAGTTGCCACTGGGGGATTCATGAGAAGCCATCGCCCGCTCCCACCATACTTACCACTTTCCATCTTTCTCCCGCTCATCCATCCCATTACACTGGTCTAGGCATTGGGTTGGCCAAATATTTAAGGGTTGTACCTTACCTTGTGGGAAGAAGGGGCTAAAGGCCCTGTTATTGCACAGTTTGTAGTTTAGGTCATAGGCTAGAGCATAAGGGTCAAACTGGCGTAACAGGGACCCACCCCACCCAATGTCACCATAATGGGGGGGTCCTTTCTATTTAGGGTGGCTAAGCCCAAGGGAGACATCCCTGGCAATCTAGGGTTTGAAAGGAAAAGGCTCAAAGGATTAAGGCTAGTTACCCCTTCACAGATTACCGCCAAGAAGATAGTCAGGTAAAGAATAACCACAGAAAAGGCACATGTTTGCGAGGCAAGACAACAATGAAACTAGTACATGCAATAGTGGTTAATACTTCATAAATCAATGACTATCAAAATTCAATGTATATGAGCATATATAGCAGTAATTATTGACGAAGTCAATGATTGCAATAATGACAACAGTTATATAATGTTACTCATCAATAAATACCAAAATAATATAGCATCAAATGAAAATAATCAATCCTTGAATTAAATCAATGCCTTAAATGTCATTAATTGCTCATATACAAGAAGTTGCTACGTCTATATCCTAGAGATGACGTCAGCTTCTTTAGGGTTAGTATAATAGACAAAGAAGGTCAACGTTTTGCTAATTAATCAGTGAATATCATCAATTTATCAATGTCTATCACAAGATGACCAAGCCCACAGTGTTTTCTATCAACAAAAGCTCAAATAAGGCATGACATAATCATCATTTCTAGGTTAGAAGGGTTGTTGCGTCAAGTATGACGTCAGCCCTGGTTAGTGAGTTAGGGTTAGTTAGGGTTTCAAAATTTGAAAGATTGAAAGATGAACAAGCTCAGCGTTGGAGAGAATACCAGTGCCTTAGGGTAAAATGGAGTCAAAAGTAAGGGCAAAATCTCAGGAGGATCAAAATTTTAAAGACTAGAAGGTTAGGTTCTATGGTGCTGCAATGGCAGGGCCCTATAATCAAAACCCTAAGGGAAGGAGGCTCATTCCAGTGTTGTTTAAGCAAGGCCTCATGCTCCTTCCTCTTTCTCTAAATATTCTTGGCAAAACGGCTAGCTTCAAAATACAAATCTAAGGGAGAAAAGTGTTGCAAGAGCAAGGCTCTTCAAACCCTAGAAGGTTAAAACCCTAGGTGTAGAATTAACTAGGCCAAGGACATCTCCTCTCTTCAACCTATATTTTGATGCTAACTCAGAAAAAGGATGACAAGTGTAGCAACGGCTAGGCTATATCTTCCTTAATCAATGGCTAAAACAAGTTTCTCAAGCATGGGGACATATAGCAAGGACCTACTTGTGTGCTTGCTACCTAGGGATTCAAGATTTAGCTATATAATAGCAATGATATAGCAAATGTAAGAAATTAAGCCTACAACCATTCATTTAAGAAGATTTGCATGAGAAATTCACTTACAAATCATGAAGAATGCTTAATCAAACCCTAGTTGTAAACCTTCCAATGACAGAAACACCATACATGCCAAGAAGAATCCTCCAACAAGAGTTGCACCTCACTTCCAAGAGCAAAATACCAAGACAAAAGACTAAAAGTAGATCTCTCACAAGAGAGTGAGTTGTGTTTGTTATCCCCGATATCTAGGGATAACTAGGAGATCATGTCTCGAGGCCCACATGGTCCTAGACATGGAGTACCGAAAGCGGATTGACTTGAGCATGGCCCTGGAGGGCCCATCTCTCTTCTTCTTCGTCAGATTTGTCCTGTCAGCAGTAGCAGCTTCCATCACCACCGGCCTGGGTTTGCATCAGAGAGGGCTCTTGCTCCATGAGGTAATTGGTCCAAGGTATCATGGTATGTGTCATATTTGATTGTTATAACCTTCTTATATATGCATTAGGTTCCTCTCATTTCGGATGACTGCTTGGATCTTACACTAATCCACTTGACCATTGTTGGGGTGATTGATGGGGTAACTTAGCAAGCTAGTATTCATGAGTCTTGGTTAGCCACCGAGGGGGATTTGCAGAGCCATCATCCGCTCCCACCATCTTATCACTTTTACATCTTATACCCCACTCATCCATCCCATTCCCCTAGTCTAGCCATTAGGATGACCTTTCAGGGCTACATCTTGTCTTGTGGGAAGAAGGGGCTAAAGGCCCAGGGGGTGAAAGCAGCTGGTAAAAGATAAAAGCCATAGGAAATGAAAACCTAGAGATGCTTCGCCCAGGGGATCCCAAGAAGGCAATAAAAAGCCTCTCGATAAGAAACTAAGGGACCCTAAGAAAAATAATGATAAAATAAATAAATGCAAGACCTAACCAAGAGGATGGGAGGTCTCATCACGAGCCGGCCCATTATGTTCATAGGTATTTAGCAGTATGACATTGCCACTATCTGGTCACCAAACCAGGCCAGTGACCTTTGGTTGCATGGCCAAAGGAAAGGGGGTCTCATCACAAGCCAGCCTTCTCATTTCTGCGAAGATACTAGTGGGTAACGCTGTCAGCTCTGGCCACCAAGCCAAGGCAGTGTCCTCTTCGTCAGACCTTGTAGTAAAAAAGCAATAAAAGAAAGATAAGGCAATAAAAGGGCTTGGAAAAAATGCATCCACGACAGGTACAGCTCGCCTCCTACAAAGGCACCCACAGACAACACCAGCCCTTGGTCTGACTATGACTGGACATCCCTAAAAACCATATCACCTCATTACACATGGCTTGAATAATCCTTTGAGAAAACTTTCCATCTCTTGTGGGTATTAGCCCAATAGGTTGTCTTGTTGGTTTCCTTAGCTTTGTATAGTAGATCTGTGTAATGTCTTTGAGCTCTTAGATGATGTGATAGGGATTTCATGCATATGTTTGATAAATTTAATGATGAGATATGATTTACATTGCTATGATGTCTAGGACTGATGAGCCCATGGAGGGCGTAGCTTTTGATGTGCAGGACCATGCCCGACGGACAGGTACCAGAGGATTGGTGCACAAGGGGAGATGATTAGCTCAGACCTCCATGGGGTTGAAGAGCCCATCAGATGCTTGTTGGGATGGCAGAGGCAGGACAGAGTTGTGACTAGCCCTTGCATGGAGAAGAAGGAGGACGCCCTCATCAGGACGCTTTGGCGGTGATTGACCTATGGGGGATCAGCCCCTGCAGGTGGTATATTGGCTTTGATGGGCAGGACGCCACCAGGGCACACTGGACGTTTCCTGGAGGATGTGGCAGCGTGTTTGGACCTTGTGGCACGTGTGGCAGCTTGCAGGAGGCCCAGAGGGGCCAATGTTTTGCTCCTTGGATGCTAATTATGCCCAAAAGGGGCCAACGTCTCCCCCAGAGGGGCTTGACGTCTCCCATTTTTGCTCTATTATGACATTTTTAGCATTTAAAGTGACAAATAATGAAATATTGTAAAGTCAGCCATGTCAGTTGTTTTTAATGACCTAATTGTTAATTAAAGGTCATAGAGATGATATAAATTGAGGACGTTTTACCCTCATTTGGACATACAATAACTTGCTCTCTTGTGAGAGTGACTCTTTTATCTTTTGTCTTGGATATTTGCTCTTGGAGTGAGGCGCTACACTTGAGGAGGATCATTTTTGGCACGCATATGGTGTTTTTGTCATTGGAAGGTTTACAACTAGGGTTTGATTATGCTCTTCATGAATTTGTAAGTAAATTTTGCATGCAAAACTTCTTTATTGAATGGTTGTAGGTAAAATTGCTTACTTTTATGGTTACATTGTTGTTATTTCCTTAATCATTGAAACCCTAGGGAGCCAACACACAAGTAGGTCGTGGCTTCATGTCCCCATGATGAAAACTAGTTTAGCCATTGATTAAAGAAGGTTTAGCCTAGCCATAGCTACACTAGCCATTCTTTTTTCTGAGTTAGTTTTGGATACAAGTTGAAAAAAGAGGACGTCCTAGGCCTAATTGAGTTTACACCTAGGGTTTGGACTCTCAGGGTTTGAAAAGTTTTGTCCCCAAGCAACACTTTTCAGCCCTAGACTTGTATTTTAAAGCTAGCCGTTTTGCCAAAGAGTTCTAAGGAAAGAGGGAGGAGCATGAGGCCTAGCTTTAGCTACACCGGAATGAGCCTCCTCCCCTTAGGGTTTTGACCTGGTGGCCTTGCCATTGCAACACCATCAAGCCTAACTCTCCCGTTCTTAGATTTAGATTCTCCCAAGCCACTAGCCTTACTCCTTGACTCCATTTAACCCAAGGCACTAGTCTAGAAGTACAACGTTGAGCTTTTTGTGCTTAAAACACTCTTTCAAAACTCTTTTTTATTTGAAACCCTAATTAACCCTAGCGTCTAGACTAACCCTAGTTTGATGATGATGTCTTGCTTTATTTGAATCTTTGTTTGGACTAAAAGTTGCGGCTGACTCATCTCTTTGTAGCCATAGAGGTTTCAAGCATTTTCATTGGTTGATTTGTCAAAAACGTCCACCTCTTTGACTAGCTAACCCTAACCCTAAAACAACAACATTATAGGTGACGTCATACCTGTTAAAGAACTTGTTTGGACTTGAAACGTTTTGACATTTGTCACCTTGTTTGATAGACCTTGAGTTGTTGATCACTTTCATAAGTTTAGATTGCAAAACGTCCTACTCCTTGTCTTTCAAACTAACTTGATTTTAGGGCTGACGTCACCTTTGCAGCAGCAACATTATTTGTGACGTCAACTCTCTCTTTGACCCTTATTTGAGCATAAGACCTTGTGACTTGGTTGGCTTTGAAGTGTAGATTACTTCATTTGCCCCTTTTGTGTAAAACGTTCACTTTTTTGCCTTCCAGTTTTGACCTATTATTAGGGCTGACGTCACCTTATCTCTACAATAGTGACGCAGCAACAATATTGGTGTATGAGCTTATTTATTGCATTGTGATATAACAAGGATTGATTGTGTACATTGAATGCCTTTACCCTTTTGTATTTATTGAAGAAGTTCTATAAGCCTTTGTCTTTATTAGTAATCATTGACTTCGTCAATAATTACATTTAATCATTGCTCATATATATGGTTGAAGATAGTCATTGATACTTTGAAGCACTAACCACTGCAGCACATTCTTTAGTTTTATTTGTCTTGTCTCGCAAACAGGTGCCATCCAGTGGAAGATCTTCTCCTTGACTATCATTTTGGCAGTGATCTGTGAAGAGAAGCTTGATCTTAACCTTTGACTATTGAACCTTGATCCTTCTTCTTCAAAACCCCAGATTACTAGGGACGTATCCCTTGGGATTAGCCACCCTAAATAGAAAGAGCTCCCCATCGAGATGACAGTGGGTGGGGAAGCTCATTATACGCCAGTTTGAAGCCTTGACTCAAGCTAACCTAAACCTCTCCTACAAACTGAGCGATAACAGTGTTATCTTCAAATGAGGAGAAAACGTCCTCTATTTATACCAATCCATGACCTTTTAATTAAATTTTAGGTCATTAAAACAGCCGACAAGGCTGACATTAAAATTTACACTGCTTTTACATTAATTGCCAGAAAATGTCATAATATGAGCAAAAACAGGGACGTCTAGCCCCTTGAAGGGAGACATTGGCCCTTTTTTGGGCAAATATAGCATCCAGAGACCAAACGTTAGCCCTTCCAGGGCTCCTCCAAGCTGCCACACGTGCCAAACGACCTCAGTAAACTGCCACACGCTCCAGTCAACGTCCAGCTCTCTCAGGTGACGTCCTGTCCATCAAAGGCAAACGCTCCATCTGCAGTGGGTGATTCCCCCTAGGCTGGGTTCTGCCAAAGTGTCCTGGGTGGAACGTCCTTCTTTCTTCTCGCGCAATGGCTCATCATAACGTTGTCCTGTCTTTGCCATCCCAGCAACCATCTGATGGGCTCTTCAGCCCCATGGAGGTCCGAGCTAATCATATCCCCATGTGTACCGGTCCACTGGTACCTGTCCATCGAGTATGGTCCTGCACATCAAAAACTACGCCCTCCATGGGCTCATCAGTCCTCGGGATCATAGCAATGTCAATCATGTTTCATCATTAAATTTATCAAATACACGCACAAAATCCCTAGCATATCATCTAATAGCTTAAAGACATTACACTGATCTACTATACAAAGTTTGAAGAAATAGACAGAATAACCTATTGGGCCAGCATCCGTAGGAAAAGGAAAGTTTCCACAGAAGATCATTCAAGCCATGTACATGCAGTGGTATGATTTAGGGATGTCCAGTCATAGTAAGACCAGGGGTAGGTGTTGTCCATGGGTGCCTTTGTAGGAGGTGAGTTGTACCCGTCATGGATGCACTTTTTCCAAGTCCCTTTATTGCCTTTATTCTTTATTTATTGCTTTTCTTTCTCTTTTACTTCAAGGTCTGACCAGAGGACACTGCCTTGGCGTGGTGACCAGAAATGACAGTGTTACCCACAGGTATTTTCGCAGAAATGATAAGGCTGGCTCGTGATGAGACCCCCTTTCCCTTGGCCATGCAACCAAAGGTCATCGCCCTGGCGTGGTGACCAGATAATGGCAATGTCATACTGCTAGATACCTATGAACATAATGGGCTGGCTTGTGATGAGACCTCCCATCCTCTTGGTTAGGTCTTGTTTTTTGTTATTTTTCTTAGGGTCCCTTTTGTTTCTTATTGAGAGGCCTTTTATTGCATTCTCGGGGATCCCTGGGCGAAGCATCTCTAGGTTTTATTTCCTATGGCTTTTATCTTTTACCAGCTGCTTTTACCCCCTGGGCCTTTAGCCCCTTCTTCCCACAGGACAAAGTGTAACCCTCAAAAGGTCATCCTAATAGTCGGACTAGGGGAGTGGGATGGATGTATGGGAGATAAGATGTAAAATGATAGAATGGTGGGAGCGGACGATGGCTCTGCAAATCCCCCCTGGTGGCTAACCAAAACCCATGAATACAAGCTTGCTAGGTCACCTCGTTAATCCCCCCAACCATGGTCAAGTGGATTAGTGTAAGATTCAAGCAGTTATCAGAAATGTAAGGAACCTGATGCATATATAAGAAGGTTATAATGATCAAACATGACACATACCATGAAAGCTTGGACCAATTACCTCATGGAGCAAGAGTCTTTTCTGATGCAAGTCCAAACCGATGGTGATGGAAGCCGCTGCTGCTAACAGGACAAGTCTGGCGAAGAAGAAGAAGGATGGGCCCTCCAGGGCCATGCTCAGGTCAATCCTGCTCTCGGTACTCCATGTCTAGGACCTGTGGGCCTCGAGACATGATCTCCTAGTTATCCCTAGAAAACGGGGATAACAGGCCCATAGGGCAAAAGTAGCTGGTAAAAGATCAAAGCCAAAGAATGAAACCTCGACATGCTTCGCCCAGGGATCCCTGAGAAAGCAGTAAAAAGATTCTCAATAAGAAAAAGAGGGACCCATAAAAATAATAAAACAAGACCTGGATAGAGGATAAGGGGTCTCATCACGAGCCAGCCTATTAGGTCCATGGGCATCTAGCGGTATGACACTACTAGCAGTTGGTCACCATGCCAGGGTAGTGGCTCTTGGTGGCATAGCCAAGAGAAAGGGGGTCTCATCACGAGCCAGCCTTCTCATTTCTGTGAAATGCTTGTGGGTAACATTGCCACCACTGGTCACCATGCCAGGGCAGTGTCCCATAGCTAGCTTCTTGAAGAAAAAGCAATAAGAAAAAGACAATAAGCATGATTGGGTTTGGAAACATTTGCATCCATGCAAGTACATCTCATCCTCTACAGAGGCACCCACAAGTAAGCCATGCATTTCCCTGCTATCATTGCACCCCTAGCCCAGACATCCCTTATCCACCTCATCGACTCACATGGCTTGGATTTGATTTCTCTCGGAAACATCCCACATCCAATGAGCATTAGCCCTATAGGATGCCCTGTCACTTCCTCCAAACTTGGCTTGTAGATTAGTATAATGTCTTTGAGCACTTGTCCGGGTAAAAGGGATTTTATGCACATGTTTAATAAAATTGATGATTAGTTGTGATTGACATTGCTATGATCCCAGTGACATATGAGCCCATGGAGGGTGTATTTGTTGATGTTTCAGGACCATACCCGATGGCAGGTACCCAAATGGACAGGTACACATGGGGAGATGATTAGTTCAGACCTCCATGGGGTTGAAATCCCAACAGATGGGTGTTGAGACCCCAGCAGAGGGCAAAGACAGATCAGAGGGTTTGCAGCGGAGAGGAGGACGTTCCACCAAAGGCAGCTTAGCAGAGCCTTACCCAGGAGGGTTATGCCTTTTCCACCAGGATGTTGGCCTTGTAAGGCCCATGACGTCACCCTGAACACTTTATGATGTCATCCAGTGCTATGGAGGTTTTGGGAGGTAGTTGTGTGTCAAGTGGCACGTGTGGCAGCTTCCAGGGGCCCAAGGGGGGCAAACGTTTTGCTCCAGGAGGCCAACGTTGCCCTAAAAGGGTCTAACGTTGCCCTAAAAGTGTCTAACGTCACCCTAAAGGGGCATGACGTCTTCATTTATGCTTGATTTAGGGTTTTATCATGACATTCAATGTAAAACAATATTATTATGTATTTTTGTCCTTGTCGGCCTTTTGTGACCTAAAATTAAATTAGGGTCATTGGTATGGTATAAGTAAGAGAGCTAAAACTCTCTTTTATTCATCATCTTTCACTCACACTTGTGTGAGGTCTGTAATTTTCGACCCCTTTACGGTTTTTGGCCCCTTTTACGGTTTTTAGCTGAAATTACTAGTGCGCACTTGTTGAAGGAGGCTTATTTTGGTTATTTTTGGCAATTTTCTCGATGGAAAGTTTACAATTAGGATTTTACTTGATGAATGCTTGGTAAATGTAAGTGAATTTCTGCAATCCTTCCCTTACTTGAATGGTTATGGTATTTTTACTTGCATTTTGTTAATGAAATTTGCTGGAATAAACCCTAGGAAATAAGCACATGTTGGTGTCCTTATTTTAATTCCCTACTAAGACTATGCCAAGGAGTTTTTTTACCTGTTGAAGACATTGCTAGGGCCTTGCCATTGCAACACCCTACCTTTGCTCTTCATCTAAGCCGATTTTATCTTGTCATTGAGCTAAGAAGGAGGAAAACGCACTAAGGCCTAGGGTTACTACACCTTAGTGAGTTGTTTTCCCCTAGGGTTTGATGGTTGAAGCCTTAGCTTACCAACACTTCACCATTAAATTCTCTTGTCTTTAGCCCTTCCATTATCATATTGTTTCCTCGACTCTTGCCACTTCCTTTCACTCCATTTGCCCTATGAATGCCCTAGTCTAAGACCTTTTACTTGCGTGTTTTGATCACAACTTCCAAAATCTTTGAACAACTACTAATACCTTCTAACCCTAAACTACTAACCTTATTGTTGCCATTATCTATTTGAGTTATAATTATACTTTGCAGCATTTTACCCTCTTAAAGAAATTGAAAGATTGATTAATGCATAGAAGTCTTTGCTTCTAATGAATGTTCGCATTGTAACATTGATGATAAATCATTCTTGCTCATTGTGAAGCTTCCTTAAAAGCATTTATTGTGAAGTGACATATTGTGATCATTGCCACTATACATCATTGATTTGCTTCATCGATACTATTAGTCAATTGCTTTATTTCAGAAAGTCTCAAATTATATGAAGTACTAACAAGCAAGTGTTCTTGCAAATATATAGTTTCTTGTTGCTTTGTTCCGGGCAGGTACATTTCTAGTTACTATTATCCTTATTGGTTGTTTAGCTGGACCTTCTGATCGGTGGTGACTTGAAAGGGGGAAAAATATTTACTTAGCCTTAAAACTTTTGCCTTCTCAAAACTCAAGGTTACCAGGGACGTCTCCCCTGGGCCTACCACCCTAAATAGAAAGAGTTATCTTATTGAGGTGGCAGTGATAGGATAGTCTCCCGTTGCGTCAGTTTGTCTTCATTAGCTTTCCTTTATCCTTCAAAATACAAACTATGTGATATCATTTTGGCGCCGTTGTCAGGGAACACTGAGTCAATTCTCCTCAAAAATGACACTTTTTCGCTAAGCCTTTCCCCAAGAATCTTTATCTTACAAGCTTACCCGACGACTCCACTAAGGGTGATTCCCTTATCTCTTTGGTAATTTCAAGAAAATTATCTAGTGACTCCACAATCCACAAGGAGGTACAATAACCCTCCTCAATCCTTTAGAAGAAGGCCTGCTCGAAATTCTCCTATAGTAAAGTCATTTTTCGAAGGAAGTCTTCCTCTAAACACAATTTATAGCTTGGGAACTCAAACCCACATCCCAAACCAAGCCAATAACCAAAGACAATGGTCATCCAGTCTTTTCAAACGGCTAGACATGTCAGCTATACCGGGCTACCCTAGGCAAATGCCACCCAAGTATGAAAAGTAGCTGTGTAAGTTCACTGGTACTGATCCAATCAGTGTTGAAGAGCATATGAGCAACTTTTGGGTGTTCTTTCAACTTCACCCCGTTAGTGATGATTTTGAAGATTTAGTCATGAAATTGTTCTCTGCTACCCTCCTTGATGCTTCAAGACATTGGTACCATAGTCTTCCTGATGGCAGTATTAAAATCATGGACAAATTGGAAGAGGCCTTTCTCAAAAGATGGAGTATCAAAGAAGACCCCAACATGTTGCTAACTAGGTTGAATATCCTCTGGAAACAAGATAATGAGACCATTAGATAATTCCACACTAGGTTTGAGACCCTATTGCAGAAGATCCATGTGAGCCATCATCCGACCAATAATTTCCTTGTGTACATCTACACCAAATCTTTTACTGGTCAACTAGGGTATCTCCTCAAGGATAAAAACCCCCAAACAATCCAAGAAGCTCAAGAATTAGCTACAAAGATTGAAGACAACCTCCACACATCCAAAATTGAGCCTTTCTCAAACCCAAGGGACAAAATGGACATTAAACCCAAGATAATCAACAACGTTGAGCCTTCCTCGGATATTTGCACTAGCCTAACAAAGTTGCATATGACCATGGATGACATGATGAAAAATCAAGAACTAATGATGAATAGGATTGTCAACATGGAAAGAGCCCAGAGCCAAGCACAAGGGGTCCCATACAAAGGCCAATTCCAAAAAAGGAACCAAATTTATAGACCGAAGAATGATCAAGAGGTTCCTAATACTCTAGCTCCTACAAACGTCGTGGATGAAAATCCTTGGTGTTTGGAGTGTAGTGAAGCACAATGGGAACATGAGTGTCCCTACAACAATGGAGGCCATGACCAAGTAAACAATGTGGACCATGTTATAGAACGCCCCCAGATTTGCCTAAATATCACTCCTGAGGAACATCGAGAGGGCATAAAAGAAGCAGCCAGAAAGGCTAGAATGGAAGTAATAAACAACTTAGACCAAGAATAAAATGACAACTTGAAGAAACAAGAATTTCAGGTGTATAGACGAAAGAAGTTAAACCAACCTATCTCTACCATTCCTGCAATAACTCAAACAAAACCTCCACCTTTGGACATTCTCCTTCCTAAAACATCCAAAACCGAAAGGGTGGACTTAAAATTTGACTTCGAAGGGGCACTATCCAAGATGCACGTAACTATGCCCCTAAGACAAGTCATCAAGGTACCATTTGTTAAAGAAAGATTTGATAATTTCTTCAATGCATCAGATGGACCAATGGGCCCCCCTACTATGTTACACGTTGATCACTTTAGGGTCCAGTATGATGAACACCCTCCCTTTTTCATGACCTTGCTAATGAATAATAAGAGCCTCAACAATTGCATGTTTGATTCAAGGGTCGGTGCTAACATGATGTCTCTCAAGGTCATGAAACAATTGGGCCTAAAAGTCACAAGACCTTACAGAAATGTGTGTGGCTTTGAGTCTAGAGCCATACCCACACATGGGGTAATTGAAAATGTGGAAGTTTGCCTTAAAGAATACCCTGAAAGAGTAATCCACATTGACATAATGGTAGTAGACGTCCCAGATGTGTGAGGGATGTTGTTGTCTAGGAAATTTGCCTCAATGTTGGGTGGTACCCTTGAGATGGACCTCACTTATGTGAATATACCTTTGAACAATGGAGCAATAGGTTGTCTCCCAAATGTGCCAATGACCAAAACCCATATGCAAGAAACTAGTGACCCCATCAAAGATGACAAAGCACATGAGCAAATCATGGAAAGTCTTCTTGAATTTTCTCCCGAGGATATGCCCTTTGCAACAGAGGAAGACTTTGATCAGATACAATAGCCCAAGAGAGAAGAATATCAGCAACTCCTAGATAAGTATAAAGACAAAGAAGTCGGGGCTGTAAAATTATTAAAGAAGGGAGAAAGTGATATATTGATTCGACCATCCCAGCAGGAAGTCTTAACAGCAGAATCCCACCCTCCTCCCTCCGCACAATACACCAGGGTTGTTCAGGAAACAACCAAATTCAAAATCAGGGAATACAAGGAGGGGGACATAGTATGGATGTGGAATATCAAGAAAGGAGAGCCAACTAATGTCAAGGGAAGTACTCAATTTTGGCTTGGGCCTTTCAAAATTGGAAGAAAATCAGTTGATGATTCTTACTACTTGTCCACATTGGAAGGAAGAAGGCGTCCACTACCAGTCAGCGGGCAACTCCTCAAGTCCCACCAAGGTGGGGAGATTTGACTTCACAGTGAAGTGTAGGTAAGTAGGTAGGCATTTGCATTCATTGTATATACCATTTGCATTTCATGCTAGAATAGTTTTCTTTCACATTTGTATATATGCTTGCTTGGTTTTATATATGAGACGAGGGTGATATCACCACCCCAAATGATTGCTAATAGTTTTGTGTTGAGATCAAGAAGGTTACAGGTTATGCCAGAGATGTTGAGGTTCTCATGCGCTCTACGGTCAGCACATGTCCCTAAGTTGGAGCCAGATGTTATCCCCAGTTTAGGGATAACTAAGGAGATTATGTCTCGAGGCCCACAAGTCCACTTTGTTCAAAGGTATATTGCTCAAGTCAATCTGGCAGGTACCCAGATGGACAGGTACACATGGGGAGATGATCAGTTCGGACCTCCATGGGGCTGAAAGCCCACCTAATGGATGTTGAGACCCCAGCAAGGGGCAGAGACAGATCAGAGGGTTTGCACCGGAGAGGAGGTGAACGTTCCACTAGAGGCAGCTTGGCAGAGCCTTACCCAAGGGGGTTATTCCTTTTCCACCAGAACGTTGGTCGTGGAAGGCCCATGACATCACCCAAGACACTTTATGACGTCATCCAACACTATGGAGGTTTTGGGAGGCAATTGTGTGCCAAGTGGCAGGTGTGGCAGCTTCCAGGGGCCCAAGGGGGCCTATCGTTTTGCTTGAGGAGGCCAACGTTTCCCTAAAAGGGGCTAATGTCGCCTTAAAAGGGCATGACGTCTTCATTTATGCTTGATTTAGGGTTTTATCATGACATTTAATGTAAAACAATATTATTATGTATTTTGGCCTTCTCGGCCTTTTGTGACCTAAAATTAAATTAAGGTCATTGGTATGGTATAAGTAAGAGAGCTGAAACTCTCTTTTATTCATCATCTTTCACTCACACTTGTGTGAGGTCTGAAATTTTCGGCCCCTTTAGAATTTTTGGCTGAAATTACTAGTGCGCACTTGTTGAAAGAGGTTTATTTTGGTTATTTTTGGCAATTTTCTTGGTGGAAGGTTTACAACTAGGGTTTTGCTTGATGAATGCTTGGTAAATGTAAGTGAATTTCTACAATCCTTCCCTTACTTGAATGGTTATGGTATTTTTACTTGCATTTTGTTAATGAAATTTGATGAAATAAACCCTAGGAAATAAGCACATGTTCGTGTCCTTATTTTAATTCCCTACTAAGATTGTGCCAAGGAGTTTTTTTACCTATTGAAGACATTGCTAGGGCCTTGCCATTGCAACACCCTACCTTTGCTCTTAATCTAAGCCAATTTTATCTTGTCATTGACCTAAAGAAGGAGGAAAACGCAGTAAGGCCTAGGGTTACTACACCTTAGTGAGTTGTTTTCCCCTAGGGTTTGATGGTTGAAGCCTTGGCTTACCAACACTTCACCATCAAATTGTCTTGTCTTTAGCCCTTCCATTATCATATTGCTTCCTCAACTCTTGCCACTACCTTTGACTCCATTTTCCCTATGAATGCCCTAGTCTAAGACCTTTTACTTAAGTGTTTTGATCACAACTTCCAAAATCTTTGAACAACTACTAATACCTTCTAACCCTAAACCTTATTGATGCCATTATCCATTTGAGTTATAATTATACTTTGCAGCATTTTACCCTCTTAAAGCAATTGAAAGATTGATTAATGCATAGTAGTCTTTGCTTCTAATGAATGTTGGCATTGTAACATTGATGATAAATCATTCTTGCTCATTGTGAAGCTTCTTTAAAAGCATTTATTGTGAAGTGACATATTGTGATCATTGCCACTATACATCATTGATTTGCTTCATCAATACTATCAGTCAATTGCTTTATTTCATAAAATCTCCAATTATATGAAGTACTAACCAGCAAGTGTTCTTGTGAATATATAGTTTCTTGTTGCTTTGTTCCGGGTAGGTACATTTCTGGTTACTATTATCTTTATTGGTTGTTTAGCCGGACCTTCTGATCGGTGGTGATTTCTGAGGGGGAGAAAACTGAAATATCCCTGATCCGACTGATCAAGATATTTGCTACGATCCTACTTCTCCAACGTGCAGATCTGATACACTGGGGGTTTCTGGATGCGTTTTAGGGTTTGATGTAGATGATCTTTGTTTATCGTGTTTGCATGTCAGTTATTATGGTTGCATGTAGGTTATTATAGTTGCATGTAGCATAACAAAGGTTTTACAATCCTAAAATGACGCATGCAATAGTATATAAGGCCAACAACTCAATATTATGAATAATAACAGTGCATGCGTGGGAATACAAATCGCCTACTGA
>JASDQU011026894.1:20244-30306 GCA_032191745.1 Picea mariana | reverse complement strand
TGGGACGACTTCTCTTTTTGGAGGTTAATAACTGAATATTAAATTTTCTCTTGAGCTGACTTGTCTCCTAGGGTCATTATCCAACTTTTTAGGGTTTCTCTTGCTTCCCAAAATATTCTAGTCTTGTTGGAGGTTACACCTGGAGGTTAATACCTCCCAGAACTACCATAATATCAACTCTTCCTCCTAGCTAGGAAGGTATTAAAGGCAATGGTCTTGAGCACAAACAAACCATTCAATCGGTAGCATCATCATAGCCATACAGGCTATCTTATGATCAAATCATGAGCACCATCATCACTATCAATATCATTTGATAGCATCAATTGCATCATCTCTCGAAGCCATACCCTATCTGGGTAATCGAGCATGATGCTGAATAAGTCACTCACTTCACATAGTGATACAAGAACCATTCTTCTAATTCAGACATAAGTCCTAGCAGAATAATTGTTCCAACAGATGCTGGAAGCCATGCGATGGGCTACAAGGACTATTCTTCTAATCCGGACATACGTCCTAGAAGAATGATTGTCCTGGACCATTTTCCACAAGGATAATGTCTGTCCATTAGCATATTGACTATCCGTCTAGCTGGTAATCATCTCCAGCACTAGTGATAGTCTCCATGGAAATCAGAACAATTCCATTCAATAGAACACAACTGTGTCTATCCATTGTAGAACACAACTGTGTCTATCCATAGTAGTACACAACTACTATCCAGTGATACACAACCACACCTAGTAGCACACGACTACTAACCAGTGACACATAGTCACAATCAGTGGAATACATCCCATCACAGTGGCATAAAACTACTCTCCAGAGACATATAGTCTCCACAACAATCATATCATCTGATATCAACCTGCATAACAATATCATGATACAAACTAAGTCATCTGGGCCATTCTTCCACTCACATCTGTAAGATCTGGAAGAACATTTGCCCTCAGAAAGTAAAGCATTAGCCATGGGCTATCTGGACTATTCTTCCACAACATAGAAGAATAACTGTCCCTGCTTTCTAAGCCTGGACCATTCACCTAATTGGGCCATTCCTCCGACACTAATCATAGTGCAACCTAGAGAGAATGAGTTTTCCCTAGGGAATTCCTGTCCTTGATTGCTGAACCTGGACCATTCACCTAATTGGGCCATTCCTCCGACACTAATCATAGTGAAACCTGGAGAGAATGAGTCTGCCCTAGGGAATGACTGTCCGTACCATTTCCTATGGAAATGACTGTCCTGCACCAACCTCCAAAACAAACCATTCTTCGAAACTACTCACAATTGTGAACTTCAAAAGAATGACTGCTCGGCGAGGCAGACCATTCTACTTGACCACTACTCAAAGTGAATTCCAAGAAGAATGATTGTCCTAGACCATTCCCCCACACTGGCCACAAGGGGAATCACTGTCTATGGTACATCAACAATCTATTAGACCATTTTCATTACGAAAATGACTATCCGATCTGGACCATTTTCCGAACTGGAAAATGCCTGTCCGTCAGAAGTCCTAGGCCACTTTCTGGACTGGAAGGTGACTGCCCAACCTGGACCATTTTCTGAACTGGAAAATGATTTCCCATAAATCAATAACATATTAGTGCTCCCTCCCAACCTGGGAGTAATCTCTTCCTTTTTCAATAAGGAAGTCGTCTCCACGAGCCCCAACTTGTCCCTTAAGTACATAATCTTTTCACCTTGGACAAAGGTTTTACCAAAATATTTTCTATCTGCTCATTTGTGGAGATATACCAGAGAACCACTTCTCCCCTCTGGACTTTATCATGGAGAATATCATACTTGATCTCAATGTGCTTCGACCTGTCATGGAACACCAGGTTCTCTGAAAGCTTCGCATAGCTATGATCATCACAATATATCACGGTCGAATTCAACGCCTGATTAGACAGTCCAGAAACCAACTTACGGAGCCACACTGCTTCCGTACAAGCATCAAAAACTGTTATATACTTTGTTTCTGCAGTGCTGAGTGCAAAAGACTTATGTTTCCTGCTAGCCCATAACATCGTGGCAAAGCTCAAACTGAAACATATCCAAGTAGCACTTCTTCTATCATCTTCATTCCCTGCCCAATCTGAATCGATAAATCCATGGAGATGTATATCATAACTCAAATGTACCACAAGGCAAATGTCCGGCTGAGTATTCTCCAAATACATTAACGAGCCAATCATTTGTCGATATAGAGACGAGTCTACTGGATCAGAGTCTCTCAACTTCTTCAGATCTGTCATCATGGGAGTTTGCCATGGATTTGCAATCCATCATCTCAGACTTCTGAAGAACCATTTCATTATACTTCCTCTGTCATAGGAAGTTTTCACCAAGCTTCTGCTGTACATGAGAGGCTCTGCACCAAGTTTGCTTGAATCCATACACGGTCTTCTTCCATTTGCATACAAGGGTCTCTTTCTGGTATACCTCAATACCTCGAGGTTGCTTTGCATATGCTTCTTCTTCAATCACTCTGTTGAGAAGAACAGTCTTGACATTCATCTGATGTAAACTCCAACCCATGGATACTACAGGAGATATAATGGCTCAGGTAGAGGTATATCTGGTTACTAGAACAAGCTGTCATCGTAGTCTTCTCCCTCCTACTGGGAGAACCCTCTAGCCCAGAGTCTCGCCTTGTATCTGTCAATGCTTAAGTTGTTTTCACAATTTCCCACATACATTGTTCTTCATCACAACTTCCTTCCATTCCTTTTGCTTGACCGCTTCTAGTGGGTTCAAACTGGTTCAATTGGTTGTTCCGGCTTTTCTTTCTTTCTTGGAATCTTCATGTTCTTCCTCATGTTTATCTTCAATGTTGGAGTCCATGGAATCTTCTACAGATTACATGCCCTTCTTTCTTGAAGGCTCCAACCTTCCGCCATAGGAACCTAAAAGTAGATGGACAACCAAGGATATTCAAGGCTTCTTTTCGAAGAAGACTTCTTCTAGAGTCAAACTGAACACGTGCTGCTTATCATTGCCGATACTTCCAATGAAGAACATGGACAAACACTTCATGGTATTCACAGATTCTTCAATGGATCATATCGTTGGGGATTAACTCCCTCCTAATCTCAACTTCATGCGTGAATGAGCAATATGCATGCTCTTCTTTTGGAATTATGTGATCAACTCCTTCCATTTGAGAGAGTCCATGCTTCTGTCTGCTGCATCTCTCTTTGTTTTCTACAAGGTGTCACAAGCCTGTTCTGGTTTCCTTTTGATTTCTGACTCCCTTCGAGTCTGACTCCTTTGAGTCTCTTTAAGTTTGTTTCTATCTGTTCTGATTGTTGCCCATCTGGCAATTGTGCCATCCTTAAACTTCTTCTATGACAGCTTCCGCAAGGATTGTTCATCAAACATATTTCACAAGGGTACCTGCCCAGAACAAGAGCAGCAAGAACAAACATGAATATCTATCTAGAGGAGATGTTAGTTCAACTTGCGAACAAGTACAATAGTATTCATATGTAGTCGAGTATTCATTGCACCTAGAAATAATAGCATCTTTCAAAGACTGCTTTCACAATTTGTAATGTAGTAATTATCACCTTTGATATACACAAATTTGAAGCTTAACAATTTAATCAAACCTGGAACCTAAAGCCTTAACTGCTATGGAGAGTGCACTTGTTCTTTTGAATGCACTAAATCCAAGATTACCGCTTGGACAAGATCTCTAGTACTTTCCCTGCAAACACACTCATGTTTTGCTAGATGATATAACTTAGATAACATATACAAGTGCATACCTTTGAAACCTTGTAGCATCATCCAATTTGTCTTCTAATCTGAAACTAGATACCATCTTGACAAGAAGAGATTAGAAACTCAATCAGAAGATTCAATGATTAGAACAAGCTAGAAACTCTAAAATTTCAACTTTGACCACAAAATCAATTTGATCGGAAGTCAACCTTTGACTTTGACTTTGACCAGTCAACCTTTGACTTTGACTTTGAACAAAGATTCAAAGATGACATTTTTGCTGGCTGAGAGTTCCAAGAGGTGCGCTAGGCTAGGGGCGCTAGGATGTCAAGAAATCAGGTCAAATGCTTCACCAGAAGTGTCGGAACACAAGGGTTAGGGTTTGTTGCAGCTGCATAATCAGAGAACCTAGCTGCAGTTGTAACTGGTTTCATAACGAGCTTAACAAATAACTTCCCAATCTATCTTCCAGTGATTAGACTGTCTAAAGATAGTGTGGGACCATAACATGTTAGAAAAATAGGTGTGGTCATTTCACCATAGACAATATAGCAATATTGTCATCCAACCATAGGCACAAAGGCCACCCCCGAGCACCTTAACCTTGACAGATAGAATAATTCCGGAAGCAATCCAATAGCCAACCAAGGTAGTGCACCTTTCTCAAAGGCTAGCGCACCAAGTAAGAATAACCAAAGACCAAGCAGAAAGTCCAAACCATAACCAAGAGAAAGTCCAAGCCAAAACCAAAATGCCAGTTGCAGCAACTGCAGTTCCTCTCCAAACTTGCGCACCACTGGTCTTATGCAGTTGTGAGAGTGTGTAACAAATGAGCTCTAACGCGCTTTATTTATACTAGTCTATCTCACTTGACTAGGCCGACTTCTCTTTCTAGAGGATAATACCTGAATATTAAATATTCTCTTGGGACGACTTGTCTCCTAGGGTTATTATCCAACGTTTTAGGGTTTCTCTTGCTTCCCGGAATATGCTAGTCTTGTCAAAGGTTACATGTAGAGGTTAATACCTCCCGCAACTACCATAATATCAACATTCTCCTAGGGTGCACTTTATTGCAGAATATTTTATTATTTGTGGGTGGTTGAGGTAGCTACATTGCACACCTTTCTAGGGTAGACCTCGCCTAGGTGCTCTCTCATCTTTATTGCATGGATATTTCAGCTACACTTGTCATCATTTGACTTTCATTGGAGAGCACCCTCACCTCTTTTACTTGGCATATATATTATTTTATTAGAGGTGGTTATGGAGGACTTTTATGGAGGGGCATGTGGCATACTTGGAGGGCCATAGGTGTGGATTTTGAATGCATTTACTTGGTCCTATTACTATTTTTGAGCATATCCTTGGAGGGTGCACTTGTGGAGACACTTCTTGCAATTCTTGGAGATATATATTTTATTATTTCATGGAGTTTTGGCATGGTCAAAACCCTAATTCTCCCTTATTTCATTGGATTTGTCTTGTGGAGATGGTCCACTTACTATTTTGGTGTTTGATTACTTCATCTTGCACATTCATCCATGGAGTTGGTTGCCTGGGATTTGAACATGGATGGTTGCATGCATCTTGTGGACCACTTTCTATTTTTGGAGGTTGCTTATGGAGCATTATTCTAGGAGGAATATTTTATTGTTATATCTCTCATGCACGTTGCAGGGTGCACTTTGTGAGTTCTTGTAGGTGGACCCTTAAGCACATCCTCCTAGATTGAAGAGTATTTTATTATATTTTGCATGCATCCATTCTTGGAGGGTGAATTCTATGTGGACCCATTTAGCATTTGACTTGGTATAATACCTATTTCTCGATGGCACATCCTCTCTTGGAGGTTTTTGTTGCATATCATTGCCTATTTTTGGATGAGGGCGACCTCTCTTGAGGAGGGTAGTGTCCACTTGTTTTGATGTGGTCAACCATGGATCTAACTACTCCAATATTTTATATTTATTGGGTTGTCATGGAATTAGATATAAAGATAATATATTTTATTATATGAGAGACTTACCTCACACTATTTAAAGAGGGGTTTCTCTCCATTTCAAAGGGAATTGGCAATTAGAGGATTGTGAGGAAGTGAAAGAAATGAAGGAAATTTTAGGATCTTGGAGATAATGTTGAGCTTCCCTTGTGTATCAAACCTTTGAAGATTAATCAAGCATTGAGGTATTGATCTACTTTGTTGTATGGTTATGTTATGTTATTTAATTGTTGTTTATATATTATAGATTTTTCTTGTTGTCATACTTATGTGAAGGCTTAATAATGAATTCAATATTCATTTAGGAATAAGCAATGTAATGAGGTTCTCTCTCTTGTTTTTTTGCTGTTTTATTTTTGCACTTGTTCTTCTTTCTTCTATCGATTAAGTTGCAGATTTAGAAGTACATTTCCGCCATAAAACAACTTCTTCACATTTGTATTGCTGAGTGGCACCCTTGGTCCTCCAAGTCTTGATTCTATAGCTTATTTTCAGAAAACACTTTGGGGCAAATTGCTTTAAACTAATTCCTTTTACCTGAAGTATACACCCAAGTGATGAATGCATCAAATAACTTCTTTCATCTAAGAGGTTGAATGTGGTAAAATAACCCCTCTCAACCATATAGCCTACCTCAAAGTAGTTGATTGTAATAGACTAATTCTTTCATTCATTCAGTGTTTCATGACTCCATTAGCCCCTAGATCGGTAGGCTCTAGTCTTACATCATTTCATTTCCTCGTTCCCCTCATTTCCCTTTCATTTCCTTTCTACACCCCCTTTTCCATTTCCACTACCACATACCATTACTACAACCACATTGTTTTATCAAGGCTTACTCTTGATTTTTCATCTTGAGCCCCCACCAATGTTACCAGAACCGGATTGGAACTAGTAAAACCGGCCGGTCCAACCAAGTCACAGGAAAAACCGGTGATTCAAACTGCCCATGACCGGTTTCGTACGAAACCGACCAGTTCTGTACAACCGCTGTACAGACGGAAAAGTAAAGAGATTTGCAAATTTAAAAATATAAATAAAAAAAGGGGCATGCAATAGAAGGTTTGAGAGTCTACTCATGTTGAGGATATAGATGATGACTCTGAGTTTGAGTCTAAATTCGAGTCCAAGTTTCAGTATGCAGATTCAGACTATTAGATTGTGTAGTCTTTAGTCTAGACTCGAGAGTTATTTTTGGACTTTATAGGCCATTTAGAGCCCCTTTTTGATGATGTATTTTGATTCAGATATTCATATGAGTATGGAGTGCACTTACTCTTAGTGCTATTTTGGTTTTATACACCGTTACTTGTTATATATATATGAGAAAATTTGCAAATTTGTGTATAATGGTTTGGATTCACATGGATGCACATGAATATTTTTTTTTTTTCAAAATTTGAATATTTTATGTATTTTTAGTGACCGGTTTTTTGATCTAGTTTTTGTTTGATTTTTTTCCGGTTCCGGTTTTTTTGGTCGACTGGTTCAACGACCAGTCCGGTTCTGGTAACTATGGTCCCCACTCCATAGCCTTGATAGTCCTATTGTTAGGGAAGCTCCCTCTTGAGTTGGAGAAGATCCAACCAAAAGAGAGAGGAAGAGCTACTGAGGTGACAGTGGGTAGCCTTCCTAAGTTGCACAAAACTAACACCTTGGTGATTGGGACTTTACTCTTTTTTGGGTGCTAGATTTTGTTGTAAAGAGCCCTATGTTGATGAATTCTGTTCACATAGAAACGATCAACAATCTTGCAAACTAGAATTATGCTTAAAGGAAAAATAACCCAAGGACAAGCATGAGGAACTGACCTAATGATTACAATTACCCTCAAGAGAATTTTCTAAATTTGCAAGTGTATTGTGGATCAATGTTGCAAATATTGTGTTAACAAATATATCGCTGATGGTTTGGAAGGAAACTTATTGACAACATCGGGGACAATATTGACAAACTTAAAAAATACAAAACTATTCGTTTTTTCTCCAATTTTTAAACATCTAAAGCAACACCAACATGAAATAAACGCATTGCCACATTAATATGAAAAGAAAATTGATATATAAGATGTATAAGATGTCAAATGATACATCGCACATCGATATTGAATCTTGAATGTGTCCCAACTCCCAAGTCTCAAAATTACATCAAAAAATATAATAAATGTATCTCAACATCATGAGTCATCTACAATGGAATCAAATAAATATACTATTGATTCCCTCTACCTATTTTATAGGAAAAGGTAATGGCTTGTCCTCTAGAAGGACTTGGGGTTGGAGTGGAAGTGAAAGTGAAACGCCCCCTGCTAATTGCCTTTGTTCGTGTCTATGAAGGTGGTGGTGCACTCTCAATATTCTCCTCCTCCAAAGGTGATTGCATTGGAACATCCTTCTCTACCACACCCCTCCTTGCTGCCTCCTTAGGTGCATCCTCCTCTAACTATCAAAAAACATGCTTAAATTGTTACACATACCTAGGAATATGGAACGATAGATGTGAATCAATCACCACTCCATAATAAATCTGCTAATGGTGATGACAACACTCTATTTTCCCTCTTCGACACGATGGAAGACGACAATTTCTCCTTTGCTCCCAATCCCTTTCCTTTTCTTTTCAAAATGGCTCAAAAGAATCTAAAAATTGGATTTCATAGCCCACCTATTGCAAACCAAACTTTTTTTGCATCGGGTCACAATTTCTTGGCAATATATCATGATCAATTGAATATATCTGAAGTATATAAACTCAAGATTATAATTGAATGTTCAAGTTTGGAATAAAATATAAATATATAAAGATGAATAATATGATAAATTGAGCAAGACCCCGCTTATATACATATAACCCAAGGGGTGCCTTTCGGTGCCTTTATGAAAAGTTATGTCCTTTATGTACTTTATTATGTTATATTATTATTTTTTAACCTTTATTCTTTTTCTTTTTCTGCCAAAATTTTTTGAGCATTGAGGTCTTCCCGGGAAATATAATTCATCCCACTCTCTATCTTATAAGTGAGAATGAGATTTGTTGGTACCTTGCTAGCACCACACAAATATCCGCAAACAACAGTTTKCTCACTTGTACATACCCTACCCCAYGTTGGAATTGAACATGTGATCTCCAAGGAGAAAACACATGTTCTTAATTGTTAGGCCCACTTAGGTTGTATTATTAATCTTTATTCTTATTAGGGTGTTATTATTATATTTTATTATTTCTATCTTTATATTATGMATATAACATTTCCATTCCCTTTAGAAATGCTTTTCCCTCAAAGCAAGGGTAATGAAGGGTGTTATTGAAAAAACTTTCCCGTCTCCCACAATGAGTCCTCTAGAAAGTTCTTCCATTTGAGGAGGTACTTGGTTACTACTTTGGAATGAAGTTTTTTCTCTCTAGTGCCTTCTAGCTCTAAAATGATTCTTCCTTTGTCATCCAATAAAGGGAGTTTCGTTTGTACCGATTGATGCCACCCCGACATTTTTTTAAGATATAAAACATGAAAAACATTATAGATGCAACTTTGTTTGGTAATTCCAAGCCATATGCTACTTGGCTAATCTTTTTATTGATTTTATATGGGTTATAAAACTTGGGAGCCAATTTGTTTTTTCCTTGTTGCTTGTGATCAGACAAGATCCCTTTCCAGGAGACAGATGCGATACCCTAGACCTCCTTGGTGCACTACCTCTAGCAATCAACAATGCACTACCTCTAGCAATCAACAACAGTGGACGATCTAGGCACCCAACCTGTTCCCCCACGGGACACTCGACTATACTCAACTTTCTTCATTCGGCCTTAGATGGTAGGAGAGATGGGTCCATTCCATGACAAACATATTTCCTTTCTTCAGGTTCCTCTTGTCCATAGATCTTATCCTACGGTACATCTCATCATCAGAGCAAGTCTCTGAGCTCAGGGTCGAGGGTTCTTCATGCCTTAGAGTAGATATCACTCTCCACTACTCTACCTTATTGCACTTTACTTTCTGCATCTCACCTTTTATAGGAGATCTTTTGGTACTCCTGCACTGTATTGACATCATTGTACTCAACAGTCCCTTTGACCTACTTTTGTGGTCATTAGTTGGACATTAATAAAATTATCTTATCTACGGTAAATGATGAGAATCACACATAGAGCATGTTGATAGGTCCTTGCGACTCTTGAGAGATAACCAATTATTTGTAAAGCACTCCAAATGTGCTTTTGGGGCTCCTAAGGTTGCATATTTGGGTCACATTGTAAGTCTGAAGGGAGTATGAGTTGATGCCAAGAAAGTGGTAGCTATGCAAGATTGGTCCCGT
>JASDQU011026893.1:42003-53214 GCA_032191745.1 Picea mariana | reverse complement strand
CTTTCGATCACCCTGAAGCCTCTTCAAATTCTTTTTGCAGAAACAATCAGTGGTTTTTGGAAGTTCCCTAGAGAACCTCTGTGCGCTCATGCTCTTGGTTCCTTTTCCCTTTCTACAAAAAACTACACAGTGGGCACTAGTTCTTCTGGATAAGTCCCTTGCTTTCACACGACCACTGGCGGTGACCATATGCCTATCCAATAAGGAGTTTCATGATTTCACGTTTCGGCTATTTTCCTGTGAGTCATCTTGACTCTTGCAACTCCCAGTATCTGAAATAGAGCCTAGCTATGCTAGCTCCTCTCTTTAATGTTCATTGGTGCAACCATTGGCTATGACCAGTCGCTAATCAAAAGAGTGCTTCACAATTTCGACGATCTCCAATATGGAGCCTAGCGACATGCTAGATCCTCCCTTAATCCTTTGATGATGTGACCTCCAACTGTGACCAGGGGCCTACACCAATAGTCACTTCGTGATTTCACACTTCGAGGATTCTGTAGAAAGTTATCTCCAAAACTCCCGGTATGCGAAACTCCGAGATGGCTTCATATCAAATCAATGGTCGAGATTTCTTGCTGATCCGAAGACTATACTCTACTCCAAGACTTCATCCTTCAAGAATTTGGGGGAGTGTTGATGGTAAAACTCCTGAAGAAAAACTCCCATATTGACGTAACTCTTGCGTCACTCGATGACGTGTCATGAGCCGAGTGGCAGCCATGTGTCACTCAGATTCATAATATTCATGTACTTGAAATGTCCAATCATCTTGACACTTGTCCTTGTATGATTATGCCACGTGTCTTGGCTAACGTAGTCTGCCACCTGTCCTTGTTGACATGGTTTTCCACATTCACCTCCTGGATCTGACGGCCCAGATTAGTCCTTGATCCAACGGCTCAGATTATATCACGATTTCACGTTTTGTGAGTTGGAAGGTTAGATAAATTCCTTCCTTTGACTTTCCAGTAAGTGAAATGTTGATCTCTCGCCACATGTCCTCTGAATTGAATGGTCCCTGGGATTTTGCATTTCACGATATCTGCAGACTACTCGAAGCAATTCTCTCGATTCGTGATTCTGTGAAACTTCTCATCTGCTACCATGTATCTTAACGGTCCTTGGGACTTTGTAAGCCCGCTTCAACTTGCACTTAACGGTCGTGCACGTTCTTCTGGATCCAACGACGGTCGATCCTCGGGCTCAGATCTGACGCTTGAGATCTATTCTCCTTCTCTACGTGCTTCTCCTATCTAGACTCTGATCTGACAACCATCGGGAATTCGGGATGGGTGATCCAACGATCACTGTTTCTCTTCCTCCTGAGCTTACGCATCCTTCTGAATTGGAATAATTTCTAAGTGTCAAAGGTTGTGTGACCTTTGTTCATCCTGCAAGTCCTTCTCTTGGTCCTCGGTTGCACTTCTGGAAAGCACAAGGCGCTATCTCTTATGATATTTGATCTCTTTTCTAGCTTGCTCTTTTGTGTCTTCATTGTTTCTCTTATGACATCGATGTTGCACTGTTTATCTTGCCATCAATGACAAGCATACTTCTACCTGCAAACATGCCAACACAAACATGGTGAAGATGTTGAAATATTGTAACTTTGAAAAATATTCTAATTATATTTGAGTTATTATTTTATATATCAAATCCCCTTTTATGGATTGATCATGTCGAGTCTTGTATAATATCAAATCCCCTTTTGTGGATTGGTCAAACTATATTTATATGATGGTATTGGTAAAGTCGGCCCCTAGTAATTATAAAGTAGTTTTAGCCACTTCTAGGAGAAGTCGACTCAACCAAGTGAAGAGACACAACCCTATCGCCATCTCACACTTGTATTTATATGTGATGTTGGTGTCTCATTTACATACACTCACTCACTCATCTAGTGCACATATCTTGAAAGAATTTGTAGTTGCAGGAGGAAGGAGAAGAGAGGCACATGCTCAATCTTGGTCTATCTTTGGTGTTTTGGTTTTAGTCTTGGCATTGTATTGGAAATCTATTATTGAGGAAGTTTTTATTGGGTTTTATCCCCCATGAGGGTTTCCTGGGATAAAATGTTGTGTACCTTTTATTTGTTTCTTTCAGTGATCCTCTTTATATTGTTGTTTTGGAAATGCATTGAATGCTCATGTAATTTGGAAATAACCTAATAACAACAGTAAAAACTTAACATGGTATCAGATCTTGACTGAATAGAGAATCTTTCACCAAGTATCTAGACATCACTATTGTCGTACAAGAAAATTACGGATTTTTACTGAAGAGGAATATTTGACCAAAAACCACCTTGGGAAGTGCACCCTTCCCTAGCACATCTTTTGGTAGCTTGAGCAAAATTCAAGCCCTGGTTTTTACGGGTACCAATAAACCACGAAACCAAAACCAGTACGAGTCCATAATTGCACAAGTCAAGTTTCAAGGGGTAAAACTTGGAATTTTTTGAAACAGTCAACTCCAACAAACTCGCCTCAGCCCAGCGCATCTCCTGGTAAGATCAGTGTCAATTTTTGAGCACTTTCATTTTCTGGTCATTTTCTTAGCTCCAGGTCAAGATGCCTACAAGCACCAAGATTTTTGACAAGCTAGAAGGTGTGGAAAAATCACATTCCTTGTAGTACAGAATTGGACTCATTCTTGAAGAGAATGACCTTGCAAAATTCATAAAAGAAAATGTACTAGAACCCGAAGTAAATGCAGCCAAAGAGAATTACAAGAAGGACATGATTAAGTCTAAAAGAATAATTGTGGCCTCCATTAAATACCACTCGATCCCTCAAGTGTCTTCTAATAACACTCCAAAATATATGTTTGACACCCTAACCAGAATGTATGAAGGAAAGAACACCAACTGAAAGATGAACTTGAGAACCCAACTCAAGAATACAAAGATGCAAAAAAAAGAAATAGTTCAAGACTATTTATCTAGGGTTTCTCAATTCAAGGAACGATTAGAGGAAATTGGAGACAACTTAGATAAATATGAACTCGTGATGACAAATCTTAATGATCTCACAAGACCTTGGGATGCCTTCATCCAAACTATTTGTGCAAGAAAAGAGAAACTCCAATTTGAGAGTTTATGGGAAGAATGTGTTCAAGAAGAAGCAAGAGTGGCCAACCGAGAAGTCGTCCTATTAATAGATGAAGATCAAGCCATGGCTTCTCATGCTAAGGGTATAAAAGGAAAGTCTCATTTAAAAAAAAAAGACACACTTTCATAAATAATCTCACTCTCCAAAGAGATTCCATAAATATCATAAGGGTCAAAGAAAGGGAAAATATTTATCCTCCTATCAATGTTATCATTGTGATAAGATGGGACACATTGCTAAGAATTGTTCTACCAGAAGGGAAGAATACAAGAGGATAAACAACAAAATACATCATGTCCGTGCAGTTGAAGATGATGAACCACCCAAGAAGTTAACTAAAGAAGAGATTGAAGAATATGTTTTGTTTTCCGGTCTCTCAGGATCTGTGACACTTGGAGAGGATACTTGGCTCATATATAGTGGTGCCTCTAAGAACGTGATAGGTTAGAAGAACACTCTCTCTATCCTTATAAAAAAGGACTTCCCCTGGAATGTTTCACTTGGAGGTGATTATTAGTACCCTATAAAAGGAATGGGAGAAGCCACCTACAAACTTGATTCATGAACTCCAATGAGAACAAAGGATGTACTCTATGTACCATGTTTGAAAAAGAACTTACTTTCTATTTCAGCCCTATATAAGAAAGGTTTCAGGGTTGCATTCATAGATGGTGAAGTTCTTATGTGGTATAAAGGAAAAACTATAGAAGGTGTAGTTTTTATTGGAATAGAAGAAGGTGGTTTGTAAAAGTTAAAGGGTCACTCAGATGTAGCCTTGACTCACTCTACTGAAATTTCTTGTGAAATTTGGCATAGAAGACTAGATCACATCAACTAAAAAGCCTTACCATATGTAATAAAGGTAGTTACGAGTTTACTAGAACTAAAGGTTGATCATCAAGGTGTATGCAAGGGATGTGCACAAGGAAAGAACATAAAGAATCCTTTTCCAAAGAGAAACAGTAAAGAAGAAGGAATTTTGGAATTTGTCCACTCAGATGTATGTGGTCCAATGCCATCAACCTATTTAAGTGGGTATGCATACTATGTATCTTTTATTGATGATTACTCTCATAAGACTTGGGTTTATTTCTTGAAGTCAAAAGATGAAGTACTTGGAAATTTCAAGGAATTCAAAGCCTTGGTAGAAGATCTCTCTGAAAGGAAAATCAAGATACTTAGGCTAGACAATGGAGGAGAGTACAATTCAAATGAATTTTGAAGATTTTTCAGAGATGTTGAGATTAAGAGGGAGCTCACCACTCCCTATAATCCTCAACAAAATCATTTAATAGAAAGAAAGAATAGAACGATTATGGAAGTAGTAAAGACTATGATTCACGATCAAGATATTCCAATGCACTTATGGGATGAAGCAGCAAGACCAACAGTATATGTCCAAAATAGATTATCCCATAGTGCACTTGGATTCAAAAATTTCGAAGAAATGTTCACCGGAAAGAATCCAAAAGTAAGCCATTTCAAAATATTTGGTTTTCTAGTATTTGTACACATTCCAAAAGAAAAGAGAACTAAGTTAGATCCTTCAGGAAAGAAGGGGATATTTTTTGGATATTGTGAGGTCTCTAAAGCCTTCATAATTTACATACCAGGTTACCATCATATTGAGATCAACAAAGATGTAACCTTTGATGAAGATGCAACACTCAAAAGATCAAGAAAATTTCATATTGAAGAAGTATATGAAGAAGAACATGTAGCTCCCACAGTTGCATAACTCATAAAGGAAGTTGCAGTTACCCATGATGATGAGATTCCAGAAGATCGTGATATGATAGAATCTCAAGAACCTCCCCTGATCCGAATTATTTTCGGCATGAAATGAGATCAAAGATATAATAAAGAAATGCACAGAGATATCGCAGATATTCAATAATATAACAGAAATGTATCAGAGATGCAACCATAAACACAGATATACATTAATACACGGTTTCTATTAATCAAAGAAATGTACAGCGACTGTAAAATACAGAGTGAAAGACTCGCTAGAATGGTGGCATCTTATCTCTGAGAAGAGATGTGACGGCTACTCGCATTCACAAGAACATGATTACAATGAGGCTCTGAAGGCACTTTTACAATAAAAAGGAATGCCAAAAACCCTAGACATCCAAAAAAATAACCCTAGGAGATGAAGCACCAAAAGTCATGTGGGCCCCGTTTGGGTAAGTTAGTACCTTAACTTCCCGGGGTCGTAATGTTTGCATACGATCTTCATTTTAGGCGTATGATAGCTCGTTGGAAAGGTATCATTGAGGATATTCATTTTGGGGGCTTAAACATGCCTTTGGATATCATTGAGAACCTCTATCTCGAAAAACCTTCATTTGGGCCCTCAAAATGGCCACAGAAGTTAAAAACTGCTAAAAATAGTAAATTGCCAAAATTTTTAGAAAATTGTTTTGAGCCAGTTGGAAAAGGTGAGTGGCCACCGATATCCACCTAGATCAATCTTCCCTCCTTAGGAAGTAATTTTCTCCATTGCATTTAGTTCCCTGGGGAGAGGGAAAAGCGTCTGTTGAATCTATATCGTGGTGAGTTGCTTGCCTTGTTGGAGATGTCAAGCTGCTCAGTTTGTGGAAGTCTGTCACGAACCTGTTGAGGTTGAGGTTGTTCAATAAGTCGGGCTACATGAGAGAACGGTGTGAAAAAGGAATCTTTTCACTTTTCGGCCTGCTTCTGTTGGACAGAAGGTGCATGGGGTGAGGTTGTAGTGGTTGCAGTGTCCTTTTGTTCCCCTTTTGAACAGATTGTGAAGAAGCTGAATTTTGCAGTATGAGATACTATATTGTGATACTTTTTAGTTGGAACAATAGTTGTAACTACCTCTGTTATTCTGTAGAGATGACCCCCAAAGTAACATTGACACTACGGGGTCGAGACTCATAAACAGCATGACATCTCCACATATATGGTTGGACCAAGAGAACATCACAGACATCCAGTGGGGAAACATCACATAATACCTCATCCTTGAAGGGTTGGATGTCGTATGGCAATCGACACTATTGGCTGACATGAATATCTCATCCTTGGTGAAGCCACCCGATGTTGTATGGCTGCGGGTGTGGTGTTGTCGATAATCCCAACTGTTTGACGACCTCTGTTGGGATGAGGTTTTATCGATTCCGCTATCAACAATAAAATGCAGCGGGGTCCCCTTCACCCACATATATGAATGAAAAAGGTGCTCCACCTCTTCAGGATCTGTTGGTTCTTCTGGTTGAATTTTTGCGGTCACAATAATAGCACTGGGGTCTGCGTCAATGATCTGTCCTTTACGAGTATTTTCATAATCAGATTCTGAATGAAGGTTCAGCTCCTTGTCTTTCATCTTGGCCACCAATGATTGTTTTGAGCGACATTCATTGGTGTTGTGCCAGGGGGTTTTGTGGAAATCACACCATTTTTCGGTGTCCTTCTTTGTCTTCCCGTGGCCCTTCTTTTCCTGTGGCTTGGACTGGTTTTCAGGAGACTGTTTGTTAGGGATTTCTTTGTCATACTTTGGTTGTTGCATATTTGTATACCTGAACTCCCATATGTTATGGTGCTTAAATTTCTTCTCGATTTTAACATCATATTGATAGGGAACACCGAGTGATGAGATGTCTAGAAAATCCATTTCAATTTGGATGTATCTGTGTAGAGCCCCACGGTATTTCAGAACCAAATGTCGTTTGGAGTCTTTGATACCGAGCTTGGTGCGCAAGGTATGGAAGGTATTGGTGAACTCCAAAACTTCTTGGCTCCTCTCTTGCCGTAGTGTGGTCCATCTCATGTACTGGTCCTTGTAGTTGCCAACAGGGTAATACTGTTCCTTTACCGAATCCACAAAAAAATCTCAAGTGGGCTCGACCCCATATATTCCAGAATCCTTTGAGGAAATTTGCTCCTAGTAAGTTTCCCACCAATGTTTGACATGAGGGAGAGATTTAAGGAGTGCGAAGGTGATCTTTTCTCTGCCAAAAAAATTGTGAACAGAGAAATACCCTTCTAGCAAATTTAACCATTTTTCTAAGGCTTCTACATCTATCTGTCCTTCAAATTCAGAAATATCAAAATTAACTTATACCTTGAAAGGCGAGGTGCTTCCAAAGTGGTCTCTTGATGAATATGTGCTTGTTTCTATCGGCAGGCGTTGAAGGATGTGGGAAAAATTCTCCATCATTCCGTCCCTCTGTCGTGTGAGAGCTTGCTCAAGCAATATACTGATAGGATCGTCTGCTCCATCATTTTTATTTTCTTCCACCATTAAGGGTTTCTTGGGTGTGTGAAAGAGATTTTACTCAAGAGAGACAAGCTCGAGACCCAACTTTCTATATGTGATACCACTGATCCAGATTATTTTTGGCAAGAAATGAGAGTGGAGATATAATAAAGAAATGCATAGAGATATCACATATATTCAATAATATAATAGAAATGTATCAGAGATGCAACCATAAACATAGATATACAATAATACATGATTTCTATTAATCAAAGAAATGTACAACGACTATAAAATACAAAGTGAAAGACTCGCTAGAATGGTGGCAGCTTATCTCTGAGAAGAGATGTGATGGCTACTCGCATTCGCAAGAAGATGATTACAATGAGGCTCTGAAGTCCTTTTTACAATAACAAGAATGCCAAAAAACCTATGCATCCAAAAACATAACCCTAGGAAATGAAGCGCCAAAAGTCATGTGGGCCCCATTTGGGTAAGTTAGTACCTTAACTTCACGGGATCATAACGTTTGCATACAATCTCCATTTTAGGCATATGATAGCTTGTTGGAAAAGTATCGTCGACGAGATTCATTTTGGGGGATCATTCATGCCTTTAGCTATCATTGAGAACCTCGATCTCAAAAAACCTTCATTTGGGCCCTCAAAATGGCCCCGGAAGTTAAAAACTGCTAAAAATAGTAAATTGCCAAAATTGTCAGAAATCTATTTTGAGCCAGTTGGAAAAGGTGGGTGGCCACCGATGTCCACCTATACCATCCCCGTATGATGATATCTCACAAGAGAAATCCATTTTGGGAGGAAGAACTTATTCAATATGCATATAAGTATGTTTTCCTAGAAGGAACCATAAGACAAAGCAAGAAACCTAATCCATTCTCCAACTATATGGCCTTGATGTGTGATCTCATAGAAAAGGAACCTACTTGCTTTGAGGAAGTTGTTCAGAAGAAATAATGGCTGGATTCCATGACAGAAGAATACCATTCCATTACGAAGAAAGATGTATGGGAAGTGGTTCCCAGACCAAATAACAAAGATTTGGTATCTTCCAAGTGGATATACAAAATAAAACATGCAACAAACGAAAGTATTGAAAACATAAAGCAAGATTTGTGGCTCGTGGATTTTATCAAAAGGAAGGTATTGAATATGAAGAAACATTTGCTCCTATATCCAGATACACTTCTATCAGTGTTGGACATATTTTCATTGATGTCAACAGTCAATGTGATGATTTGTTGTTACGATGAATTATCATTACTATAGATGAGATTGTCATTGATTTCAACAGTATATCAGTTAGAAGAAAATATCAAACAATATGCAGATATTGAAAGCGTAAGCTCAGGAGGAGGAGCGAACAATATGCAGAAGATCGAAAGTGTAAGCTCATGAGGAGGAGCGAATTAAAGCAATTTGTGACTATTGTTGATCACGATAGGATCAACAATGTTCCTATGATAAAAGATTGAGAGGGTTAACAAATGTAGACATCAAAGCTCAGAAGGAAAAGCGTAAGCTCAAGGTGAGAAGCCTTAGCAGTCGTTCAATCAGAGTGAGAAGCCTCAACAGTTGTCCGATCAAGAAATTGATTGTGTTGATCGTCTCATATAAACAGACATTGGTCATATGAGTGACCGTGGGCTTGAGAACCGTTGGAGGATCGTGACCATCAGATCTACAAGCCAGATCAATGATAGGGATAAATTGTGGAGATCGAAAGGAGAATTAAATGACTCGCTAGTTCCAATCCCACAATTGGCCTAGATTGTTAGATCTCATAGACTCGAATATCGATGACTATGGTTGATCCAACAAATGATCAGTTTAAGTAAGATTAAGTCATGACCATCAGATGCTCAATCGCCAGATCAACGACATGGATAGATTGCAGAGATTGAAAGGAGAATTAAACATTGTGCTATTTCCAATCCCACAATTAGTCAAGACCATCAGATCTTATAGCTTCAAAGATCGACGACTATGGTTGACTCACCAACAATGCACAACTTCAAATTGTCGAATTTGGGAGTCGAGTTAAATCACTTGCAAGTTGTGGTTCCGCAATCATCGTCAACCATTGATATGCTTCGAGCATTTTCATAATCGTTGGATCATCTTAAAGTGGAAGAATAGGATAAGCAGGGCAAAATTGAGAATTTTATTATCCGAATACCCGTCAGTTGTCAGATCAAACCTGAATTCCCGTCAGTCATCAGATAATATTAAAGTGGAAGGATAGGATAAGTGGGGATAAAGGGTTGATAATTTTATTATCTGAATAATCGTTAGTCCTCGGATCAAACCCTAATTCTCGTCAGTCATCAGATCATTCTCGAGTGGAAGGATAGGATAAGTGAGGTAAGATTTGAGATCTCATTTACCCAAATTCCTGTCATCCATTGGATCATTCTAAGTGGAAGGACATGATAAGCTAGAATAGATGCATCACATATAGATTGAGCCATCGATCTAAGATCATGATTGACGAACAATTTTTACTTCGGGTATAAAGATGCGAGGAGGTTAAGCTTCGGAAAAATCTCACTTCAGATTTTTCAGTTTGAGAGTTGAATTACCCGAAGCCCGAAATCCAAAATAAATAAGGACCATCAGATCTGGAGAATATATGATGACTGATGGATCAAGTTTGTTTTTCAGCAGACCATGTTATCAAGGACACATGGTAGACCACGTCAGCAAACCATGTCTATAAGGACATGTGGCAAACCATGTCAACAGACCATGACAATAAAAGACATGCGACAGACCACGTCAGTAGACCACGAGAGAAAATGACATGTGGAAAACCATGTCATCAAATACACATGGAATAATCAGATGATGACAAGCGTCAAGAGGAAATTGGCTCATGCCATGACAACAAGTGACATAAGCATGTTAGATCACTCCGGGAGAATTGCTTCAGGAGTTTCACCACCAACAAATGTCAAGAGTCTCGAAGGATGAAGGTCCAAAGTCACTCTCAGTCGTCGATCGGAGATACATTTTAGGAGTTAGGAAAAACGTTGGATCCAGGAGAAGAACATGTTCCACATAAGGAGATCCACGTCAAGTGCAAGACTATGTCAGCAAGGACACATGGTGCAATCAGATAATGGAAAGTGTCAAGTTGATTTGACATTTTAGGTACATGAAAATCATGAATATGAGTGGCACGCGGCAGCTACTCGGCTTGTTACACATCATCAAGTGACATAAGTAAGTTACGTCACTACGAGAGTTTTACTCTGGGAGTTTCACCACCAACAATTGACCAAAGTACCGAAGTCCCGAATGTCGAAGTCCTGAAGTGGACATGAGTCATCTGATATGAATATCACTTTGGAAGCATTCTCAACCATTGATATAATACAATGGAAGGAAAGCGTAAGAAGATCAGCTCGTGACACGTCATCAAGTGACATAGGTAAGTTACGTCACTCCGAGAGTTTTACTTCGAGAGTTCTAACACCAGCACTTTCCCAAAGCCTCGAAGTCCCAAATATCGAAGTCCCAAAGTGGACACAAAACGTCTGATCTAAGGATCACTTCAGGAGCATTCTCATCTGTTGATCTACCACAGTGGAAGGACAGTGTAAGTGGAAGCATTAACTGACAACAAGCGGTCTCCACCACTTATGACTTACTCAGCAGGTGACCACTCCAGAGGAAAGAAGGGGTTAAGATTTGAAATCTATGAAGTCTGGAGACCCAAAGGTGATATCAACCGTTGATTCAAAAGGGACATGTGTCAATGGATTGAAAACTCCATAATATTGACGTACGAAGGAAAGAAGGAGTTGAGATTTGAAATCTTCGAAGTCTGGAAACTCGAAGG
>JASDQU011026893.1:19042-30329 GCA_032191745.1 Picea mariana | reverse complement strand
AAGAAATCAGGACACTCACAGATGTGGAAAGCAAAGACTGAACAAGTGAACAAGAGTGAAGTTAATTGTTGCAAAAATAAATTGTAGTCATGTGACAAGCATAGTATAAACTTTCCCAGACAACTTAAGAGCAATGTATAGTAAAGAAGCATATTAGATAAAGATGGATACATCTGTTCAGAGATCGATGAGAATCAATGGGAAGATCCAAGGGTTGTTTGCATAATATGAGCTACAATTGCGCAGTGTTCAAGTAGGACAGCGACATCCACAGAATTAGCATTCTGATGTACAAAATGATGGACATGACATTCTGTAGAGATAACAAGAGGAGATACCCTATCAGAAAAAAGATACCCTTTTAGAAACAAAGGGGGAGAACAGTAAGTAAAAAATCAAGGGAAGTACTTTGGTTAGTAAATAAGAAAGTAATTAGATTAAGTTTTGAAAAGACTTGATCACTACAAAAAAATTGGTATCAAGAAGACTACTCATTTGAAACACAAAAATCCCAATCAACTGAGATAAGAAGTTAGTAAATTAACAGGGGAAGAAACCTTGTCAGGAAGAGCTACCTTTTCATAAATAAAGGGGAAGAGTAGTCAGAAGCAAAGAGAGAGCATATTGATAGGGGGAGTCATTCAGTTATGGTAGGAAGAACATGATTGTAGGAAGAGTTACCCAAGTTCATATTCTGGTCAGCAACATACAGATCTTTACCACAGGAGGAAAAACCCTTTGCCATTGATGTCAAAGGGGGAGAGAAAACTTCATAAGAGGAAAACATCATCACAGGGGAAGTTTTGTATATGAAGTTAATGGGTTTCCCTCAATGACAAAGGGGGAGATTGTTGGACATATTGTTATTGATGTCAACATTCAATGTGATGATTTGTTGTTACGATGAATTATCATTACTATAGATGACATTGTCATTGATATCAATAGTATATCAGTTAGCAAAAAATATCAAACAATATGCAAAGATCGAAAGCGTAATCTCAAGAGGAGGAGCGAACAATATGCAGAAGATCGAAAGCGTAATCTCAGGAGGAGGAGCGAACGGAACAAATTCATGTTTATTGTTGATCATGATAGGATCAACAATGTTCCTATGATAAAATCTCAGGAGGGTTAGCAAATGCAGAGATCAAATCTTGGAAGGAAAAGCATAAGATCAAGGTGAGAAGCCTCAACGGTCGTTCGATTATAGTGAGAAGCCTCAACAGTCGTCCAATCAAGAAATTAACCGTGTTGATCATCTCATATAAACGGGCATCAGTCATATGAGTGACCGTGAGCTTGAGGACCGTTGGAGTATTATGACCATCAAATCTGCAAGCCAGATCAATGGCAAGGATAAATTGCGGAGATTGAAAGGAGAATTAAACAACTCGCTAGTTCCAATCCCGCAATTGGCCTAGATTGTTAGATCTCATAGACTCGAATATCGACGAATGTGGTTGATCCAAAAAATGATCAATTTAAGTAATATTAGGTTGTGACCATCGGATGCGCAATCGCTAGATCAACGGCAGGGATAGATTGTGGAGATCGAAAGGAGAACTAAACATTGTGCTATTTACAATCCTGCAATTAGTCAGGACCGTCATATATTAGAGCTTCAAAGATCAATGATTGTGGTTGACTCACCAACAACGCACAACTTCAAATTGTGGAGCTTGGGTGTCAAGTTAAATCACTCACAAGTTGTGGTTCTGCAATCATCATCAATCATTGATCTGCTTCAAGTGTTTTCATAACCATTGGATCATCTTAAAGTGGAAGGATAGGATAAGCGGGGAAAAAGTTGAGAATTTGATTATCCGAATACCCGTCAGCCGTCAAATCAAAAACCCAAATTCTCGTCAGTCGTCGGATCATCTTAAAGTGGAAGGATAGGATAAGAAGGGCTAAAGGGTTGAGAATTTGATTATCCAAATACCCATCAGTTGTCATATCAAACCCGAATTCCTGTCAGTCGTCAGATCATTCTCGAGCAAAAGGATAGGATAAGCGAGGTAAGATTTGGGATCTCATTTACCTGAATTCCCGTCAACCGTCAGATCATTATAAGTGGAAGGACAGGATAAGCTATAAGAGATGCATTGCATATAGATCGATCCATCAATCTAGGATCATTATCGACGAATAACTTTTACTTCGGGTATAAAGATGCGAGGAGGTTAAGCTCTAGAAAAATATCACTTCAGATTTTTCAGTTTGAGAGTTGAATTACCAGAAGCTTGAAATCCAAAATGAATAAGGACCATCGGATCTGGAGGATATAAGATGATCATTGGATCAGGGTTGTTGATCAGTAGACCACATCAGCAAGGACACGTGGTAGACCACATCAGCAGACCACGTCTACAAGGACATGTGGCAGACCATGACAGCAAAAGACATGTGGCAGACAACGTCAGCAGACCATGACAGTAAAATACATGTGGCAGACCATGTCAACAGACCACGTCAGAAAATACACATGGCATAATCAGATGATGACAAGCGTCAAGAGGAAATTGGCTCGTGCCATGACAAGAAGTGACGTAAGAAAGTTACGTCACTCCGGGAGAATTCCTTCGAGAGTTTCACCACCAAGAAATGTCAAAAGTCTCGAAGTCCCGAAGGACGAAGGTCCAAAGTCACTCTCGGTCATCAATTTGAGATACATTTCAGGAGTTAGGACAACTATTTGATCCAAGAGAAGAACATGTGCCACATAAGGAGATCCATGTCAGTAAGACTACGTCAATAAGAACACATGGCGCAATCACATAATGACAAGTGTCAAGTTGATTCATCATTTTAGGTATGTGCAAATCACGAATCTGAGTGACATGTAGTAGCTACTCAACTCGTGTTACATCATCAAGTGACGTAAGAAAGTTACATCACTATGAGATTTTTACTCCAGGAGTTTAACCACCAGCAAATGACCAAAGTCCCAAAGTCCCAAATGCCGAAGTCCTGAAGTGGACATGATTCGTCCGATCTGAAGATCACTTCGGGAGCATTCTCAACCATTGATCTAATACAATGGAAGGACAGTGTAAGAAACTCATCTTGTGACATTTCATCAAGTGATGTAAGTAAGTTACATCACTCCGGGAGTTCTACTTTGGGAGTTCTACCACCAACACTTGCCCAAAGCCCAGAAGTCCTGAATGTCGAAGTCCCAAAGTGGACACAAAATGTCTGATGTAAAGATCACTTCAGAAGAATTCTCATCTGTTGATCTACTACAATTGAAGGATAGTGTAAGTGGAAGATTTAACCGACAGCAAGCGGTCTCCACCACTTATGACTTACTCAGCAGGTGATCACTCTGGAGGAAATAAGGGGTTGAAATTTCTAAAGTACGGAGACCCGAAGGAGATCTCGACCGTTGATCCAAAAGGGACATGCGTCAATGGATTGATAGCTCTGGAAGATTGATGCACGGAGGAAATAAGTGGTTGAGATTTTAAATCTCCAAAGTTCGGAGACTCGAAGGAGATCTCGATCATCGATCTGATGTCGGGTGTACTCTCAACTGTTGATTGAAATACAATGGAAGGATAGTGTAATAATAATAGCCAAAGTCCCGAAGTAATTGATGGCCATCCATATCAATGCTTGATTAAGTCATGGCCATCGAATTAACCGATGTAAGGATCGAATATGACCATTGATCCGGTTCTATTATATAATGAGAATCATCTTATCTATTCAAAAAAATCTGCTTCGGGATATTTGAAAGGTTGCGAAGTCTCGAAGACCTAGAGGGATAATTCCTGAATTCACGACAATCGTCCATCTCATAGGAGATTGAATCATGATCATTGAATTGATAAGCGCTCGTCTCACCTAACATCTGATTAACGCCATTGGTCATATGGTAAAGAGATTTAAAAGGCATAATGGAATGCATCGCTGAAATTGATAAGCCTGTGATTCTACGCCTATGATCATATGAACATGGTTTGAAGGAAGTGCATATTTATGTTATCATAAAGATGAAGAAAATTGATCCGTCCCATGATCGATTTATGAAAGAAAAGGGGATGTCAGGTTTAAAGTTGAAGACACGAAACGATGATCTCTGGTGGTCCCAAAAGTTGTTGTAAATGAACAAGTTAGTTATAACGTGTTTAACTTGAACACATTTTGAGCATAAGAAACTATAAATACAACCATGATTGGTTCATTGGATTTGTGTGCTTGGGGAAGAAGACGGGCTTGTGGAAAAGTTAGGCTCGCTGAGAAAGAGCGGCCTATGGAGAAAAATGAAGGGGATGTGGACCTGAGGTCCATGCGAATATCAGAGAGAAGAAGAAGTGAAGAAGGCGTGAATATCAGAGGAAATACAAAGTGAAGAAGGCACGAGTATCAAAGGAAAGACGAAGTGAGGAAGGCATGAATTTTAGAGAGAAGATGAAGTGCAGTAATGAGTGTTGATGGAATACCTCTAATCATGAAACATAATTTATTCAATAATGGATCACTGCTACTAGAGTTGGTTGAACTACTATATGAACTCTAGTTGGATAGACTGTGTTCTATTAGCAAGTTGGGTCTTGTGGCAAGATGGGTCTTGATTGAGAGTTGGAGCTCTCCGAGGAGATGGTGCTCCTTAATTCAATTGGTGCTAATACAAAATAGTTGGTGCTGGGAAAATTCATATTACTATATTCACATATATATACATATCAATTATACAAAAGCTTACACAAACATCTGGTATCTCTTGTCCATTGTGATTATGATTTAATTGTTCTTAATCTGTTCAATTATGTTTTAACTGCTAACTTGTAAGAAGAAGAAAAGTTAGAAAATTCCACACACTAATTCATGCCCCCCCCTCTTAGTGTGGGCGGTGTGTTCAACAATAACCATCTTAGCTCTTGTAGCCAAAATGAAGTCGAAGTTGCACCAAATGGATGTGAAAACAACTTTTTTAAATGGTGTTATTGAAGAAGAAGTGTATATAGAACAACCACAAGGGTTTGAAGTTTAACATAGAAAGACTCATGTCTGTAGGTTGAAGAAAGCTCTGTACGGGTTGAAGCAAGATCCTAGAGTTTGGTATGGAAGAATTGATAGTTTCTTGACAAGCTTCGGCTTTACCAAGAGCAAAGTTGATCCTAACCTATACTTCAAGGTTATGAATGATGAGCCAGTTATATTGCAACTATATGTGGATGATTTATTCTTGATAGGAGAAGAAAATCTCATCACAGATTGACAGAAGAATATTGTTGCATAGTTTGAAGTGAAAGACCTAGGCTTGATGCACTATTTCCTAGATCTTGAAGTTTGGCAGAGCCCAGAGAAGATCTTCCTTAACCAAGGGAAGTATGCAGTTGAAATTGTTATCACTGAAATAAATTTCTTCCGCAAATGGTTACAAAAATCCAGCATCGTCAAACAGTTATGAGGTCACCCATGGACCAAAATTACCACAAAAGCATTTCCAAAAGGTCCAAAACTATACAACGAGTGATAAAATTAAGGAGCGCTATGACTACACAGGGCGTGCGCGCACATGCGCGATCCAGAAATGCATGAAAAGAGCACATGCACACGATGCGTGACTGTGGTCGCTAAAAGCTGTGCACATCTGAGAACGATGCATTTATGAGATTGGTCGGCCTCCCACCCACTTCTGGTTCAGCTTCCAAGTTGATTTGACACCCAAATCTCGACTGAATCCAACTGGGTGGCTGGTCAAAGACCTAAAAATGCCCTAAATAGCCCCTTTTCACACTATAAGCTGGTTGCACAATACCTTAAAGTGATGCTATAAAACAAAGCCATGGGTGCACTTCATTTTGAAGGAATTCATTAACAAGGTTATGTTGCTGCTGTTCTCTTGGGGAATCCTCTTTTCTCATCAAGAGTATACTTGCACCATTACATTGGGCAATCCATCTCACCTCTTGAGTGGATTAGCTTGGGATTATTTCACCATTTCATTCAAAGTTGTAAGAAGAGCTTAGTTGTGGGGGTCCAAGATCCCTCCCTTGGAGGAAGAAGGGACCCATAGTCCTCATTCTTCTTGGTGTTTTCTTTCACTAATATAATCCTTGTCATTGGTGACATGAGTCTTATTGGTTTTTTGTTCTTATGTCCTTATGCTCAATAGTTTAGTTGTTCTTTTATTTCTTAGTTTATTTCTTAGTTTGTTCTTTTATGTTTCTTTCTCTAACTCTTTCCTTTACAGTTGTCTTGCTTAGCTAACCCAACTAAGCTTGTAAGCACCTCTGTTTTGCTCATTTAGGTGACAAAAGAGGCGCAACAGATTGGTGACTCCACTGGGGAAAGGTATCAATTTCCTACCCCATTTGGGTTTTTATCGCTCTTCTTTTGGTTTATTTAACCTGCAGGTACCTTAACCGGCCCAAGCTGACCTGCAAAACATCCAATTCAAAGTTGAAATGAGAGAATTCCACCTGAAATTTTCTTCACGACCGGGTGTCAGTTGTGCGCGGGTTTTTTAGCCCACAGTCACGCATCGTGCGCACGTGCGCCAAAATCACAGTGTTGTTCTGCACACCTGCACCCAAAAGACTGTTTTGGTTTGCGCATAGGCTCTCAATGCGCCTCTATCTACTCTGAGACCCGTGCACCTGTGTAGAAAAATACACATTGTAAGCTTGTTTGTGATTTGGGGAAGGCCCCTAGCCTTCTTAAAAGTGATTTTATGCATATTTTAATCTGCACCACACTTAGTTTCCTCTTCATATAAAGGGATTAGTCAAAACACATAGGCACTTAGGGGGTTTAAAATCATTATTTCCTCTTTTGCTTTCATTTTGCCACATGGATGGCTTTCTTTGACTAAGAGTATAAATTGGTAATCATTTATAATCACATAAAACTTGCATTACGACCAGAAGTTGGATAACAATCACTTAGTATGCTCTTCTCTCGTGCTTCCAAGCGACCTTGAGAATCAGAAAAAGATTGTAGGACAATTTCATCTCCCTTAAAAAGACTAAAACCTTTAGGAGAGGACAACAGCCCCCTCGGGACTCCTCTTAGTTTATTTTTCAAACACATCTCAAGATTGTAATGGGCCCATACATGCCCACATGATCACAATCTAGGATAGTTTCAAATCTTTCTTAGATTAAATCACAATAGGGAGTTAAAGGAATAGTAAAGGACCCACATGTCCACATGCTAGCTTCCTAGGGACTTTTGAATTACACAAGGTTGTACCAAAGGCATTTAGTTAATTAGGTAATCAACACTTGTAAGGACCAAGAGAAGTCCACATGCAATAAGGTGACACCTAATTCATTAAAACATTGGCACACTTTCACTCATTCACACACAAAAGTCACTTATCAATCACATAGTTTTCGTCTCGAAACGTGGAGGTCAAAGTAAGTTTCCTCCAAAGGGATTCTAAAACACCCCACCCTTTTCTTGACAAAACTATCCACTCCCATTTAATTTCAACGAGATTGGCTCACACCCCCAATCTCTCAAACAAACCACATCTAAAAAAAATTCTAAAACTCACTAAGTTTTCCTCCACAGGAGGTGCCAAAAGAAATTTTTTAGTCTAGGTAGGATTTCGGGGATAGGCATCCAAATAACTTCCCGTTATCTGGTTCTCACATTGTCAAAACAATAGAAGTTGTCAAATAGGGAACTGTAAATCCTCCAAGTCAAGTGTTCCTAACACCATAAGGTAGGGAGATACCTGTGAAGGGTTGAAGGCCGAGGTCCGATTGTTCTGTGCATTCCTCCTTGAGGCACCCACCTCTTGGAAAGCATCCAGCCCGTGACCCATTTCTTAGGCCGAAAATCTAAATGTCGCACTTTGACTGAGGTACCTAGTGACCAAATTTTAGGACATCTACCCAAGTGGCAACTGTGGGCTGCAATTGCACCTTGATTGGATTTTGTGTGGCTATTGGGAAATATCGCTAGCTCTTTTGGGATATGCCCCCTTTACCCCTCATTATAACTGATTACTTCATCCTTCACTAGTTTCTCTTCCGATGACTTCAAACCCCACTGTTGAGTACTATTGGAAGGTCCAGTGCTATTTGAGAGGAAGGATGTTACATATTTTAGGACACAAGCATTTGTTTTCTTTGACCCCCCACGTGGACAAAACCTACTTATCCACATATATGCTTCTTTTTCAAAATATTGTATGTATGATGCACTTATGATTACATTTTGATTTATATATATATCGTGTAAAGTTCAAAAATTGCAACAAAAGGCTCTTGTTTATTTTCTTACTCTCACCACAAATTACACACATCCACTCAGCTAGTCGGACATCATAGGGGACCCACATAACCCCCATCGTTCCAGACGCTTGTTGAACCTCCCTCCTATTTTAGGGGGAGTTTCTAGTCTTGCCAACTCATTGGCTCCACCTTCTCACACTCCTGTGAGTGCCACTGTCTAAGGATCAGCTTTGCTTGGTTCCACCTTACTTGGATCCACTTCCCAAGGTTCACCATCTACTCGCTCTCCTTTACACGGAAGCGGGGGGCCAACTTCCTTGCAAGGGGGAAGTACCAACCCACCTAGCCCCCCTCAAGGGTCAGGTTCACAGAACACTCACACCATGGCTGGAACTAATCCTCCGCCACCACTTCAGATGCCATATTTGGCCTCTCTTAACATACCAGATCTAAGCAAACTCACAAATGATCCTATATTGCATGACCCCACATGGCTTGTAATGCCTACCAAACTACCTTCAGACATCCCCAGGTTTGAAGGAAAGGCAGGGGATGACCCTGCCAACCATATCATGACTTTCCACCTATGGTGTTCTTCCAACAGCATTATGGATGATTCCATCCAACTACAATTATTTCAACACATGCTCACTGGCCCATCAACCAAATGGTATGTAGATGAAAAATCGGGGTCCCATGCGACTTTCAAATCCTTGGCCAAAGCATTTTTGACCTTCCAATTACCAATCTGCCATGACAATGGTATTGAACTACTCTCTAATTTTAAACAATCCTCAGCCACACATATCGTTGATCACATTCACGAGTGGCTTAGATGACGTATTTTGTGCAAATCCGAAACCACCAAACAACAGTGTCTTGATTGGTTTCTCAAATCACTTGTCTCTCTCCTCGGTAAAGATGTAGCTTCCACCTTCCCTCAATCAGAAGAAGAATCCATTATTAAGGCTCAACAATACGACCTCATCTATTCACAATCAGGATACTTGTACACAGTACTTCCTAATCCCCCAAAATCCATGCCATTCGGCCAAGACAAACCGGGGATGTCTCACTCAGCAGATGGATTGATTGGTAATACCACGCACCACAGTCCACAACCCCAACAACAGCCAATGTATGGCACACCTCAATATCCGTCAGCATATGAGGGAACCTATTATTACCCTCCACCCCCTTATCAACAACCATACCCTGTTGCTATTCCTCCACCCATCAGTGGACCACCGCTGGCACCCACAGTACACCCACCTATCCAAACAAGATCTGATACTCCCTCTACCTCAGCTTATACTCTAAGTACTAGCGAAAGTTCCACGCCTTCCTATGTACCTTACGGATCATTACCCCCACATAATCCATAATTTCCATTCCCTGGTCCTCCATAGCCCATAGCTCCCCCACACCTTCACGCTAGGGTGATTTTTGTTCAACCCTCTCCCCTTCAGCAATATCAAAATTTTGAACAGATTAATACGGAAAATCTGACCCATCAGTCAAATAATGCCAAAAAGAAAGAAAAAGCAGGAACAATAGCAACCTAGGTCAAGGCAAGAATCACCCCCAATAGAACCAACCTACTGGGGGGAACCAGAATCAAGGGAATCAGAACCCCCAGGGTGGCAATAACAATAGGCGTCAATGGAGAAACAACAATAATATTAGAACCACCTTCCCTTGTGCTCTTTGCGGTGATTTCGGTCATTATACTCATCATTGCCCCCAAATCATTGATTTTAAACAGATGAAAGACTTAGGAAGTGTACCACATCCGCCAGAAACACTTGCCCCTCAGCAGGCCCCACAAAGATATGTGCAACAACCACCCCCAGTCATGCTGCAAAACCCCATTCTACACTAGGGTGTGATAAACACCCAACAGGACACGTATCCTACCCCTCCATAGTTGGGACAGTATCTTAATCCCAACAATCCCGCAGATCGTACTATCCTCCTCACCAGTGAGGAAGAAATCCTTCTGCAAACACATAGTCATCAATACCACGCACCTGCTGAGTCTCCTCCCATTCCCCTAGAAACAATCCCAACACCAATGGGACCCTCGTTGGTGATTCCTCGCCCTAACGTTGAAACACCTCTTTGCATCCCTTGCATCCCATTACACAGGAATGTCCACAACCCCCAAGCTAGGGCGGCTCATAATTACAGTTTGGTCGATGACTTAGCACAATCCTTGGCTGCCATGCCAGTCTTAGAAGTCCTTAAAACTCGTCCCACTCAGCGGAAATCATTACTTTCCACCTTGGGGGCAGTCGACCCCGCAGATACTCAACTCATCACATTTGATCTCGACATCGGAGAACCTTGCCTTCCTTCTCTAATCGCTTTTCAAAGCCCAGTGAAAATTTGGAACATTACAGTTCATTGGTGCATCATCGATGAAGGTGCATCCACATGCATTATGCCCAAGTCTGTATGGCAGAAACTTGGTTCCCCCAAACTCATACCATCTGCCATTACCTTAAGAGATTATGACAGACAACAATCTTCTCCTGAAGGGCTCTTCCAAAATGTCCCTGTAGAACTCGAGGGCAAGACCATTGTCATCGACATTAAAGTTATCGATGCCCCACTCGATTATAATATCTTGTTCGGTCGTAGCTACATGTACGCTATGAAGGCAGTTGCCTCTTTCGTCTTTCGAACAATGATGTTCCCCCATAATGGGAAGATCATTACCATTGAACACGTTTCACATTATGAGCCCAACCCTTCTGCCAACATCGATAACATTCTCCCTCTCATCCACACTAGTCATGAAGCATACCCACTCATCGAAATGGCTCCCGGGATTTTCAAAGACCCATCATTGTTAGGAACTTACCATGGTGCACCACAGCTCCTTCATCCTTCCAATCAGGTATGTGTCATATTTTCCAAAGGAACTGACATAGAGGATACCCTTCCTCCTAGGGAGGCTTCTATCATATCTGACGTCTCACTAGTCACAGAGCTCCTCCCTCACGAGCCTCCTGCGAACTCATCGACTCCACCAGTTCACGATTTCACCTCTCCCCAAGGCCATATCCCAGTTTGGGAGACAG
>JASDQU011026893.1:0-10066 GCA_032191745.1 Picea mariana | reverse complement strand
ACATCATAAGCCTTACACACTTAAATGGATAAGCAATCATCATCAAATGCACATAAGAAAACAGTGCACAATAAAATTTGCAATTTCATCTAAGTATGTGCACGAGGTAACATGTGATGTAGTGCCATTAAGTGAATGTGGAATGGTCTTAGGTAGTCCATACTTATATGATCGTAAAGAAATCTTCTACAGAAAAAATAATCAATATAAATTAACCAAAGCAGGTCAATATTATGTGGTTCATGCTCATCATGTTAAGGCAAATAAAACACTTCAAACAATGGAACAATTAAAGAAGGTAGTGCAAGCAAGCAACAAACCAATAATTGTTTCAAAGGAAGTAATCAATCTTAAGCAAGAATAGGAAATGATTGTTGAATGGAAAATCAATCACAGGTTGCTTCAAGATAAGCTCATGTCGTGCAAGTATATCAGCTCATTTACAGTCATCTTTTTTATACTATCATTAGTAATGTTGTCTACATGGATGATAGTGGCTTCAATAAAATGTGGCAGGGTTCAAATGGCTAACAATATGTTGTCAGTTGTCATGATTGTGTTACAGTTGATCCTGATAAGACAGGTGCACAGGATAGAGTTTAGAGACAGAGGAAAAACCCGGTGGCCTATCCCGAGCTTGTTGACTGGTCAGTAACCTTTTGGGGAACAAAAGGTCCTTAGTGGGGAGGTGTGATCCAGAATCAGATCCAGGAGGCTTCCCAGGTCCAGAAAAGGCTCAAAAATTAAAGTTCTCAGAATCAGATGAAACTAATTTCATTGTGACCATCTCGTCGCATTGATTTTGGCCATATATTTACTTTCTCAAATGGGCTCCGTGTGCGAGAGTTATCACACTCTGATCAGATTCCCAAACAGCTAAAAAGTCAAAGGTCAAACTGACAAAAAGTCAATGATGATGTCAGCATGACATCACCATGCTGACGTAGCATTGAGACATGTGGTAGCATAGCAGTAGGTTGACTGGGTAGATGACAGATCCAATCAGAATTAGACAAATGGCACATTCTCGGCAAGTTCTTTGGTGCCACGTGGCCCAGTCATGGGCTGCCATGTGGCACCCCATCAATGGTAGTTGGTCTAAAAATTTTGGAGCCCATGGGATTTGAAACCATGACCTATTGGTAGGCGCCAAGATTTGAGATAGGTCCAACAACCAATGCGCCAAGGGTAGAACTTGCTAAGCCCAGCCCGTGGACTTACCCACCTATGCAACCACAACCATAGGGTTGGGTGCTCCACAACTTGCATGCGAGAGTTGGATAGGGCACTAGCCCTCAGTTTTTAGACTTCCCAAAAAACCAAGAGCTATTTCTATACAAGGGTGTCCGCATGAAGGGTGGTTTCTAGACCCTAATCCCATGCAAAGCACCATAGAACCAGGATCTAGCTCGTTTAAGGGGCCAGCGCCCAGCCCTTTAGGTTGGCGCTAGGCCATATGGTTAGCATAGGGCCACAAAAGAGGGAGCGCGCTTAGCCAAAGGGGGATACTCTATGTATTATTAACCAGAAGTGGGTTTTTACCTATGTTTAGTGGATTTTTATGATTTTTAGGCCTGTTATTAAAGATTTTGGCCATTATTAGGAGATATTGGGCTTTTTTTGAGCCCAGATTTTGGGAGGAAGTTGGGGAAGGATAACCAACTTCAGATCTATATAAACCAGGCCTGTTTGAGGCCATGGGGGATAGTCAAAGCAGAGTTATGTTGAAACAAAGACATTTTTATGCAGGGAAGTTGTTGAGGAGGAGACCTTTGCGGGCCATTTCTGGGAGCTACACACAGTATTTTTCAGTGCCGTCAATTGTGTTGGATTTCTGAGGTTGAGAAGAACACAGTGAGACCAGTATGAGATCCATTTGATGTACTTTTTTTGTACTTTTCAAGCATTGAAGAATTAATAAAGAAGCATCCCCCACTGAGACAAAGGCCCAGAGACGTAGGCAACCTTGCCAAACTTCGTTGTCACTTCTCTTGTTATGGTTTTCTGTTATTCATGCTTATGTTCAGATATTTATATTTTTTTATGGCTACTATGTTTCTTCATTAAATTCATCCTCTTTGGTTCAGGTTCATAAATGGTTACTTAACACATGCAATTAATAACTCAACCACAGTCATTAAAAGATCCTTTTAGATCATAGCTTGTTAGGATTTTATATCCTATGGAATCTTATGATTTCTAGGCAGATCCTGAAGGTCCAATAAGGATGGTCTGTCATAGTACCACAAATGTTGTTGTTGATGCACCTGCCTTATTCTGTTGTTGATGATTTTGTTGTTCCAGCTTCGTGCTATTGATGTTGATGTTTCAACTTCAAGTTGTTGATGATGATGATGTTACTCCAGCTCCATGGTGTAAGCGATGATTGTAACATCCCCGACCACCAACAGGTCGGGAAATACAACTACTCAGACACTTTACTTAGCTCTGATACCATTTTGTAACATCCTCAACCATCCATGCCAGGCTACTCTATGCTAGAGAACTCTTTCATTCTCTCTGCAGAACATATTGTAACATACCCAGTATCCAACTAAGCTATGCCACATAAATTTTTCAAACTGCATGCAATTAAAATATCTACACAAAGAACTCTTGTGGAAACATATATATATAACGTAAACAACCAAATACATCTGTAAATGCACAGATTCACACTGAAATAATAGTAAACATATACATGGAGCATATACAGGAAATACCCATAAAAATAAACAAAGTTATAACCACAAATATGATAACCCATAAAAATAAGCACGTAAATAACAATGCAGCATGTAAATTTATCACACAATTGGCACTTATCTTGATAATAATGTCACCAACTGTGTGCAGAACTTCCACGAACCTCCCAACCTTAGACCACATTGTTCATCATTCTCAACAATGAGTCACCCCCGATATGGGGATAAACTCTACCTGGGTAAAGGGATTCTTAACCAAGCTAAAGGCTCATAGACAATAGGAAGGACTCTGTCTCAGGTGCCAACTCAAACTAACAACCTACAATCCTTCATTCCCCACATGCTTGTCCCACACAGGAAGTGTGCCCCTTCTCTGCTCAATAGTCCTTCGGCTACCCCACTTCCTTTCTGGGATTCAGCAATAGGCCGAACAGGAAGTCTCAGAGCATTGTAGTTGTAGTTTAGCACCTTCAAGAAATCAATTCACAACAATTCTCTCACCCAGAGAGAAATTGCTCACGGGCCTGACAACCCGCCTCTTCAATATCTCACAGGCCTGGCAACCCGCTTCTTCAGTATCTCACGGGCCTGACAACCCACTTCTTCAGTCCATCTCCCCAGCTAACCAGCTACACAAACAAGTATGGCTATGGATACAAGTTCAGGTATAGTGATAGGAAGTATGGAGGATATCTTAGTGCGTGAGTGAAAGATCATGGTATTGCTGAATGGATGATTCCCTTATGGAAGGAATGATGGGAAGAATGATGGGAAAGATGGGAAAATAAACTAAGTCCCAACAATATGTATGCATGTCCCCAACTTGACACTTGTCATGTTAGGAGCTACTTTGGCCCACTTGTCCCCAACTTTGGAACTTAGGATAAAATAATTATCCATACTTTATACTTTAAGAAATATTAATATAATATTCCTTTTTGGCTTAAGCTCCCTAGCTTATCTCTTTTGCTTAACTTTTAGCCCTCCCTTTTCCTAGCTAGTGGAGTTTAGTCCCTCATACTCTTTTATCGTGGTCGGTTTGCGCACAACAATGTATTTTATATTAATGATGAGATGTATACAAATATAGGCACACTGGCCTTTAGCATCTAGGCTCTCTGGCCTAATTCAAAACATAATCATCCTAGATTATAATCACTGGCTCACCAACCTATAAAACACAACATATACACAAAGGATCCCTGGCCTCAATATCGCGCGCACTTAAATTGTTGCGTGTGGTATCCTGGAATGTGCCCATTCCATCATTTTATTATGCAGTATATGCACACACTATGCCATGGAAGATGCATGCCAAAAAGATATAAAAAATCTCACCAGCTTAAGTACATCATTACATTTACAGTTGGGGTTCGACCTAGGGATATTACAATCCACTCCCCTTATTTATGCACTGTCCTCAGTGCATTATATACCATGTGCCATTCAAATTCTTAAAATATCCAAGCTTTAGCTAATGGAATCTTGTTATCCATCTGGTGCTCTACTTTCTAGCACCAATTCTCATACTCATACTACAACTGGAATTCAATTGCTCTATTCCATAAAGTTGCTTCAGGAAATAAATCAGCTCATTGTTCCTTATTACATGCTTCAATTAAACTTCATTGAAGCAAAAACTGGTTGTAGATCTATGACGTTCCACCAGCCTTAGATCTCACTGTTGATAAATTCTCAGCAACATACCACTCCCAAGCTTGGCTATGACTCCATCAGGGCAATGGCTTCCCAAGATAACCACGACCCACAATCAATATCTTCATGGTCTAGGCCAAGGTACCAAACCTCAGCAGCACTCCAACCAATGGTCTCTCTTCCCCACATGTCTATACAATCCAAGGTAGTATGCACCTTCACTATCCAACAATTCATCGGTTGCTCAACTTCCCTTCCAGGGCTCCAACACAGGCCGGACAGGAAGTCTCAAAGCATCGTGGTTCCATAAGTTCCAACTTTAATCATTATCATCTCACCTGCATCATACACATGCAGTTATCATGAGAGAGCATTATAAAAAATCTATTTTAGAAATCCAATTAATTTCATAAGGAATTCGACTTTTTCCCAAAATATGAAATTCTATTCCATAATTTTATTTTATTTTTCATCGTTGTTGGAATAATAGGATATAGTTTTCCTTATGGCTTTCAACAAGCAGCATGTTAAATACCATATTTCGTGCAATGATTATATATTGCATACAACCAACCGATTGTCAATATTTTATGTACATCATAATTCAACATGTATAACACCTTATGACATGCTCTTAGAATTGCCTACACCTAGCAATTCAATCACAATTATCAAACAATTTAACCAAATAGAATGACTCATCATTCTATGCATATGCACATTCATAATTAATAACAGTAAGTTAATTTCTTCAATTTTCTGAACATGAAATTTTTTGTAGTCACTATTCATGTGACCACCTCACTTGCAACTTTCTTGTTGCAATGTTTAACAATTCCTGAAATGTTCTCAAATTCATGAGTTAGCAAAATTTCAACCATAAGTATAATTATTTCCATGCAAAAACATATATACATGCACTCACAAAATGCATTCAGCAAAATGCATTTAAGTATACAATTCCATCATGTACGAGTGCAACTCTGCCACTTACCGGGCATGAGTGCAACTCTCAATTCCTATTTATTCAATGCAGCTTTTCATTGATTTTCAGATTGATCTTTATCTAAGTCATGTATCTCACCATCCATAAATTGGAAATCTGGCCAATGTCTTGAGACATCTCCACACACTTCCCATTGTCTTCTCAATTACTTGGATGCCTTCCTTTTCAACCTGAAAACTACACCAAGAATACCATTCTATGGTGTTTATTAGTGTTAGCAAAAAGGTTGCAGTCCAAGTTTTATTTAAAGGTAGGAAGCTCATTGGGTATTTGTGTGGCACATAACCTTTCTATAACCATACCTTGCCATATCCAACCATGTCCTAGTCTCATACATGACTAGCTTTCTTAGCATCATTCCTATAACAAGTTCTTATCTTTATTTTGTTTTGGTTATTGTCTCATAACCAAATTAACATGACATGCTACTATGTCAGTGTGTGCATTCAAAAGATAAAATCTTTGATAACTATAACAGACCTCTAGCCTTTACCACACCTAATGGTAACTTAATCTTGTCAGTGCACTTAAACAATACCATACAGTGTAGTATAAAATTCAATTTGGGGAAATTCTTACCTGTATTTCCCTTTGGCAATTATACAACATCATTTCTAAACATGAATACTTACCTACATGGCTGCCATTAAACGAGTTTAATGCTACCTGATTAGCTTATGACAATAGAAGTTCTAATGCTTCTTTATCATCCTTATAATTCAACATTCCAGCCTTATGTTGCTTCCTACCATGTGCAACAACATTATCAACAACACTTGCAAACATGCAAGCATTCTCACTTTATGGTTGTGCTAAAATCCATAAAATACTTGATGTTATAGTAATTGAACAACTTCTTTCTTCTTGTATCATGTTTCCTTATTTATCCCAGAATTCTTCCATTTTCCTGGATTCTTGAACCTTCAAGTGCTCTTCACTGTAACCATTGTGCATGATCATTTCTGATCTGAGCACTTTCTAGACAAATCACTCTTGGATGCCTTTTATTTTCCATCCAAATACTAAAATGATAATAACCTTCAACTTTTATTTACTTCCTGGATCCATCTATCCCAACTCATACTTGGATGAATTATGATTCCCATCATGTTGTCGTATAGACTTTGGATATTCGACATCCATTTATTTTTTGGACTGAACTATTACAGTTCTTCCTTGATTGAATAATTTAGTATTTGAGTTTTCTTGCATTCTTCTCCACTCCTTTCCAACTAGCCTCAAACTTGGCTTGCATAGCCAATCTCTTATCATACTGTAGGGATGCACATATGCCTCCTTCCCTAGCTGCATAGAATTAATTAAAAGCACTTAATGTTGCTTTTAATTTACTAACATAATTCAAGTGGTACTTCCACCCCCTAGAAATGTCACTCATGACTCTATGATACTTGAGATAGATTCTTCTCAGGCACCATCTCTTTTACATTCAGAACCAAGCATAAAACCATTTTCCTTTTCATGGTTCTTTACTGACTCTCTACAAAGATTCATTCCACTTTTAAGTCTTTCTTGGCTTAACCTCTCCATGCTATTGTGGAAATATCTTCAATACCTTTGGAATGCATCAATAATCTCTACTAGTGTTCTTGTTTTCCCTCTTGGAGTGTTTTTCATGCATTCCCATTTGCTTGATATCTGCCCCATGAATTCTTCTTCCATTATTCTAGGATGTTCATGGACTTGCAACTACATATTATGCTGATATTAATTTTCAGCATTCCACTATTATTCAGATCCCTCTGATCCAACTCCTACATGACCCAATTTTATTTCCAGTCATGTTTTCTGAGTAACCTTAGACAGTTAAAACCAACTTCCTTCTTGAGGTACTTGATTTATCCCTTCCTTAACCGATCATATCAGTACTTGGATTTGTTTGTTGGCTATTACTTCCCCCTGTCTTGACCAATCTGATTTAAACCTACCTTGCACAATCCACTTCTATCATGCCATAATGATGCCCTTCATACCAAGCTTCCACTACGCACTTTGATAACCATAAGGGAATCATTACTCTAATTTCATAGCTAATCCTTGGATATGATGCGCTCTTTATCCAAATATGCATTAAACCTCTTTCTTTATCTGGTTACTATCATTCTGATAGTCAATTCCTTTTATAATATCTCTTACTCCCATGCATTGCTTAATTTGTATATTGGTTTCTTTGGGAGTGTTCACTAATTCATTCACTACATGATATATTCCTCTGCCTAGATTCCATTGAATACTTGACTAACATGAGAGGACTTCCTGTAGTGGCTTCCAAAGACTTTATGGCTACGCCAAGATTCATACCTTAACCTTTTGTAGTCTTGGTTTTTGATCATCTTATGAAATATTTTGTCATAGCACTCTTTCCCTGAGTACCTCTGCTTAATTTTAACTAAACTTCAACCTTCTCACCTGTTTATAACTAAAAAAAATTAACTCTACAAAATGTGCAACCAACAAAACTTTGTCAGGTTAACTAACTCAACAATTTTCATGAAAATATATGAACCATTCTGGTTCCATAATATATCAGAATTATTTCTTCTAATTCCCTAAAAATTTGAATGCCCGGATCAATTTTCTGGGTGAATAGTTATATTCTACTGTCCGAGACCTTTCCAATGCCTACTCCCATTCTCAATTTTGATTCTTGAGCAGAAAGTTATGGCTATTTGAAAATTGCCCAATAACTTTTCTATTCATTTTTCAAATTGGCGCAACTCTGCGCTGTAAATATGCATTTTTGCACATAATCCTTTGTATTTTTCATAGGGTCTCAATTGGGTTTCCTCATATACATCTTATGGACACTCTGCCCAAGTTTCACCTCTTTCTTGGTTCTAGGATGCTAGTTACAACCCACTGAAGTTCTAGGCCAAAATACCATATTGTAACTGATATGCTACAGGTACCTTATTTTCCATATTAAATGCTTTTAACATGCACGGAAATTTAATTCAGCTCTAGTATTGTCTTATATGGTTCAATATCTTTCCATTGACTGCTCCTGCGCCTCAATCTGATTCTAGAGCAGAAAGTTATGGCTCTTTGAAGTTAGATGGGTTTGAAAATTTACCCTCCACTATTTGTGTTGTAACTTTCTCATAAAAGCTCCATTTGACGAACGGTTTACACCATTAGAAACCTCTCTCCGAGCTCTTTTATTTGAGCCAAAAATATAGAGTGTGCCTTTGCACACTCTTTTCTCATGTTTTTTGAGTCGCTAAAAACATTGTTAAGGCCCTCAAAAACGCGTTGCAAAAAGATGACGTTCAAATGATATAAAACGTCACAGAAAATCGTTGGTTCTTTGTCGTTGTTCACCCTTCAAACAACTTTGTGCGCATAAATTTCAACCTGTAACCCATATTTACCATGCACAACAACATCACAAGGTAAATCATGCTTCGTGCACCTATAACCACTGTGCATCACTTCTCTGTCGCACCAATAACTGCGCACTACTTTTGTGTCGCGCACCAATATTCACCGCGCACAGTTTTGGTTCTTGCACTATTACCTGTTGCACGCAGTTTTTTTTTGTATCGCAGGCTGATATTCCGTGTGCATTATACTCTACGCATTGCACCATGCCAGAGTTTAGTACGTCTCCACCATGCACCAAAACTCTGCGCGCACCACTAACTAAACTGTCGTGCGACAACATATACCCACATTGTGCACACACCAACAAAACTCCTCTGCACTCTGCCAACACTGCGCACAGCACGCGCATCATTATTATGTGTGTGCATACCTCGCGCACCATTTTATGTGTATTTTCACCACGCAACAACACTTTTCTGTGCGGCGCTAAAATTTAGTGCACACAACCGCACACCAACACTTTTCCGCGCGGCACCAAATTTTACCACGTGCACCAGCATGCCAACATTTTTCCGCGCGGTGCCCAAATTTAACGTGCGTACCAACACGCCAACATTTTTCCGTGCGACACCCAATTTTTATATATCACCAACTTTTAACGCGCAACATGCATTTTTAGTGCGCCCACCTACGCACATTCATTTTTATGTGTGTCACATCCTCGTGAACTCTGCTGCAAAAATTGGGGTTTTTTCTTAGCTTTTTCCCCATTTCTTCCAAATACATTCAGCAACTATGAAATTTGCTCAATTTCACCCCGTTAACACCCATTCGACCTCTGCAACAACAAATCATTGTAGGTAGACATTTCTGGAACAGATTTTTCCCAAGCTCAAGTCATGAATTGAGAATTTTAATTACTAAATTCGCTCCATCTATCATGGATTTACTATAACTTCAAATTCGACCCATTCCAGGTCCAAATTTGCTAAAACAGATATTAAACTAGTAATATCTGACCACTTGGCCAAATTTCTCGATTTTACCAAGAATTTAACAACATAAATTGGGGCTTTTCCTAATTTCACGTCATTGTTTCTAAAATTTATCATGGACGTTCTACAACTCGAAATTTGGCCACTTCGAAATAAATCCTCCATGAAATTTCACTTCAACTTAAATTGCTCGGCCTTAGTGTTGAAAACTGAAGCTCTTATACCATTTTGTAACATCCTCGACCACCAAGAGGTCGGGCAATGCCACTACTCAAACGCTTTACTTAGCTCTGATACCATTTTGCAATGTCCCCGACCATCCATGTTGGGCTACGCTACCTCTTTCGTTCTCTATGCAGAAC
>JASDQU011026891.1:0-31876 GCA_032191745.1 Picea mariana | reverse complement strand
AATAATTATTTCTTAAATAACATTAACTAATTAATTATTATTAATTACTTGTTCATGATTGTCAAGGATTGATTAATTATTAATTGACTCATTAATTAATTAAGTAAAGAATTAAAGGGGGTTAATAAATTATATTGTTAAATTAAAGCTTAAGTATTCGGGAAGGGATAGGACATTAAATATAAGATAAAATAATAAATAAATGGATAAGGGGACATGAATAATAGGATAAAGCATTAATAATCAGATAGGGTAATGAATGTGGAGATAAGGTAATAAATGAGGAGGAAGGGCGATGAAGGAGGGATATGAGGGGGAAGGTTTACGGAGGAGGGGGATCATTCTACGAGAAATATTATTTTGGGGGCTCTCTTGGATTTGGAGGGAGGAGAGTTGAGTTCTGGAGTCGGGAGGATTAGTTCAGGGGGCACCAGGTTGCTGGAGGTTTTGGGCACGGGGGCCAGGATATCCATATGGTATCCTGGAGCTAGGAAGTTGTCCTAGTTGGCAGGGTGGAACAAGGTTTGGGCAGTGTTTACACAGTTCAGCAAAGGTCAACAGGACAAGCGGACAAACGGAGGGTTAGCATCAGACCCAAGTATTTAAAATTATGTATTTGTTTTATTCGGTTATAAAATTAATATTCATTGTTAAATTTAACTTATGTATGTGCTAAATTAAAAGGAATTATTGAATTTTCATATACAAATTAGAAGTTACTGTTTTGTTTATGTAATTATTTGATGTTAAATCTATTCGGCCACTACACATAGGTAGCCAGTTGAGACTTGGTGTGTGAGAGACAACATCATGGGACAGGTGGTAGCAGATGAGCACATAGGGCTTCTGACAGTGATCAGTCTCACACAGGAGAAGTTAGAGGAGATTGGAAGTGATAAACTTCTAAATTTTCCATGGGACCCAGGAGTCTTTTTTGTTAGCACAATGTTCATGTTGACCCAGGTTGCTCCAGAGAGCTACACACTCCACCTTGGTTTGGTTTGGAGTGGGTCTGCAGGTACTTGTCCTATGGGGCGAGACCATTTCTTCCGTTTGATCATCATGATAGGGCATGGAGATTTTTGGACAGGTACTTCTTCTACATAGGTGTCTTCACTGATACAGTCTCTGGACAATAGGTCCAATGGTCACAGGTATTTCAGTTGGAGGACCCAAGAGAGGAGGGTTCAAGATGTATGCAGGGGGCAGGAAGTCATGGTCAGAGTAGTGCAGTGTCAGCATGAGAATCTTCGATAGAGGTTAGCATGGAACCCAGGGATTGTAGGGTTGGATATTTCACTGACTGACAGAGGCGAGTCGACCCTTGCAGGGGGAAGTTGTTCTAACTTTCCATGGATTCTTCGTGTTGATGGGAGCACATCGCTTGAGGATGTCTCACGGAGTTCTTGCAGTACCTTATGCTGGCATCAACATGTGCAGTTGATGGAGGCCATGTGGATCTTGGTAGAGATTTGCAGGATGGACTCATTATGATATGAGGCCAAGTGTCATGTGCATGAGGTTCACAGGGTTGATATCTTCCAGGACTATGCTTCGCAGAGTATTGCAGTTCACTTCCTGATATGGGATCCAGGGGGTGGAGTGTACCATTGTTCATCTTTGGATGGGTTCTACTATGTATCCCACACGTGGACATGGGATCCTGACATTATATTTGAGGGTATTCAGTTATTGCTTGAGGACAGGCAATTTTCTAGCAGGGAGGACTATAATGTCCCCACTTTGGGACATCATCACAATGCAGAGACTTATGCTGACCATAGTAGCTAGATGGTTGTTATAGTGAGTACAGGGGTATTTGAGAGGCATTGTGGGGTCCAGTTGGCATTGATCATCATATTCCATCATTATGATCCATTCTGCACAGGTTGGCTTTGGTTTCGTTCCATTCCGACGATTTCCATGATTTTGACTATTTTGAGCTATAAGTTAATTAAAATCACTGAAGAGGTCATTTTGAGCACATTACTTGGAGGAACCTCTTAGTGTAATAGCTCACTAGAATCGAGAGGAGAAACACTACAGGATGGGATGGCTAGAAGTGACTTTCAGTGGCCAAGGAAGCCACAAGGAAAGATAAGGAGCTTTTCGGAGGAAAAAAGGTTAATTAATTAATTAAAGTGATTTAATTAATTAATTAAAAATTAATAAAATGAAAGTCACTTTGGAGGGACAAGGTGAGCCAAAAGTATAAAGGAAAGGCAAGGGCCTCTTCTTCTCATTCATGTATGATCTTATTTTGATATCTGGCTTTTAGCTAGTGAGCCCAACATTGGGGGTTTTGCGGGTTTTCACTTAACAAACCCTAGAGAACGATTCGGTGGTGAAATATTCTACCTAGCTTGTCCCAAGCTTGGTCTCAGAGATTCAATACTCTCCCACACCATTTTAGTTCCAAATATACTCAGTTGCAGGAGGATTCCACATCGGTTACTTGTGCAGATAGAGAGAGAGCGCACCAGCTAGGGTTTTCAACAAGGGGGGTGCACCATTCTTGGAGAGAGATACATTGCAGCTGATTGGTAGGACTTCTAGAGATTCTATCACCTGGGTTCGTCTTGCAGGGTCTTCACCATCATTCCTGGTGCTTTCTGAGAGAGTTTTATGGCTCAGATTATTTCTTAGAGCAGGGTGACGAATTGAAGAGAAGGAGGGCGTTTTGAGATTCATATCTAGTCAGTTTGGAGGGGTTACACTTCAGATCTGACCCTGAGACTTCACCTAGTGACTTGCAGTGTCCTGATCTATATTCCTGGGGAGTTTAAGAGTATTTGGAGGCCTCCTTCATCAGGGCCAAATTATCTAGGGTTTCAGTCATCCAATGGGGTGCACCATTCAATGGAGGAATTCAGATCTACAGGGTTTGAGAGTGGATTTGGAGATTTGGACACCTGGGTTGTCCTTATAGTTGCCCAATCTATCAGTTGGCATATTTCTTGGGGTGATTGGACACTTTGGGTAGCAGGGACAAATTATTGAGGGCTTCATCATTCAACAGAGCATGGCACCTTCCAACTTGAGGGATCGGCATTCAAATCTTCCTTTATTGGTCTTCTTCTATCATCTAGCCTTTGGAGGCGTATTTTGTATTGTCGAGAGATTTTTGTAGAAGCTCTATTATCTATCTTCTTGGCCATTTGTTGGCATCTTCATTGTAGCAGGTTCTTCTATCTTATTAATAAAGAAGATTTGAGATGTTTTGGCTTGTCTATCATATTGCGTATGGTTTAGGTATGTTCCATGGTTGTCTCTTCTTGTTATTTGCTGCAAACAATCATATAAACACATCGGTAAACCTAAGGCCAAAATCAAGAGTCCATTCAGCAGGTAAACACACCTAAACAAGTATTTCAGCCAAGTGTTTGATGAAATACCTCACTAAATGTTTTTTTCAAAAAAGACACCAAAACCATGATGGTCCTTTCATAATGGCTTGGGATCATTACACTTCAGGGGTTTGGGAGTTCTTGACTCATCAAAACTTCATTTTTCAGAGTGATGATCTTTCGAACTTCTGAAATGATGTCGCGTTTCCACTGAAACCAATGGCCAATATTACCTTCGAGCAACTAGCCTTTTGGTGACTTCGGCTCCTTCACACTCCTTATACCTCCAAAGTTCTCTAGTGCCAAAGTGTGGGATTGTGTGATGCGTGTCCTCTCTGGCTCCAACGGTCCATATCTACTTCGGCTCCTTCGGGACTTTCCGTCACTATTGCATAGATCGTCGAACTACCAGATGGATTCCACGTGTCCAACATGATCAACAGTTTAGGTCTTTTCCGGACCTCTGAAGTTCTTTCTTTCTGTGGTGCAAGATCTAGTGACACCTGTCCTCTTAGGATAAGACAACCAGATCTGCTTCAGCTTCCGTGACTATGAGAGTTTTTCTAACTCCATACTTGATTTCTCCCTAAGTGCCTTTTTTTCGAAGTGTAGGATCTATTGACATGTGTCCTATCTGACGGACGGTTCAGATTTACTTCACGCCTTCGGGACTTTGATAACCTCCTTCTGATATTCCTCTCGAACAACAAACTAGTGAAGTGTTGATCAAACACCATGTGTCCTCCAATTTGATGGACAAGATTGTTTCGGGCTTCGGAACTTCAGAATATTTCGACTTCTCTGCAACCTTTGTAGGAAATATGACGAATACGCGAAGTCCAAAGAACTTCAACGGTTAAACCTTGCGCACTTTTTCTTGATCTGACAACTACTCTTGCTCTTGTCCAGTTCTAACGACTGAAAACTGTTCGCCTCTTCTGTGCGCTCCTCGTCCTTTCTTAGATTGATTTAATGGTTTAGATCTGTTCCTGCGACCGATCTTATGACTATTGTAGCTTCTCCTCTGCTACTTTTGTATTTTCCTCCTGACGAAGGATTTCACAAATATTTAAAGGCTTCGTCCTTTGAATCTCCTTCCGCAGGGATTCTTCCATGCATTGTGATGTCTCCAACGATCTTTTGAGTAGACTGTTGTCTCCAATGCTCCTTTAGTGGACTGCAAACTGCTCTCCAGGATTTGTGAAGAGTCTTACCTTTCGCGCTATCATCTGCGAGACAACATTCTCTGCGCTCTTCCTCCTTGGATCAGATTACTCTCCAGGCATTGTGGAGAGGCTCACTTCCCGATATTTTCACTCTTTGGATCAGGCTTCTCCCCAGGCACTGTGGAGGGTCTTACACCCTGTGCTCTGATACCATGACAAAATAAGAAGTAGAGAAGATAATATAGAGAAGATAGATTGGGAATAAGAATGTGCAGAGTATATTCATTAAGGGAAAAGAGTTGAGCTAAATAAGCTCTAGCAAATCAAGAAGATCAAAAACTTAATAGGAATCCTAACAGACTCGTACAACTGGTAGTGTACAGTCACTACTACGTTTAGGTTTACAACTATAATAAGATTTAGATGATCGAAAGAAAATCAATGGTATAGAGACTTCATTCAGTTGGTGCACATTTTTTCCCTGTCAGTTGGTGCACATTTGTTTCCTATCAGTTGGTGCACATTTGTTTCCTGTATATTTGTTAGTGTTTTATGGTTTTACTCATAAGGTTTTAAATGATCGAAGGAGAAACAATGCTATTGATACTTCATTCAGTTGTTGCACATTTGTTTCCTGTATTGTTATTATCATTTGATGGTTTTACTCCTAAGGTAGTTTTTAGATGATCGAAGGTGAAAAAGTTATATAGAGACTTCATTCCAAAGTTTACTCAAAAAGGCCTAGAGGAGAGAATAATTGGAGTTGTAGGTGTGGTTTTATTTGTAAGGTTTCCTTCTCTCGAAACTTTGTTTTAAATTTTAGTGAGAGAGATTTAGATACTTGGAGGACATAATAGTTGTAGTTGTAGGTGTGCATGATTGCAAGGTTGATGGAAGAATAAAATCTTCTTTAGGTGATATTTTTGTTTTTTTTAAGCTTTTGTAGGTTTTATCACCTTGTTTAATCCAACCCACTGACTTTCCTTTATTGTATAGATTACAAGAGACAATAGAGAAACTCCAATTGATTTTCAGTGGGACAATTCAATTAGCAGCACAACACTAATTTTTATAGGAATAGTTATTTATGTTTTATGGTTTTAGGGGTTAGTTAGAGGGCTTTATACTCTAGGAGGAAATAATCACTATACTTGTAGGTGTGTATGATTGAAACTTTGATGTGACAATTAAATCCTCTTTGGGTATGTTCACATTGTTGCTCTTTTTGGCTCTATGGAGGTTTTCTATCCTTGCTTCATCTAAGCTACTCATTTGCCTCTATTGTGTAGTTTATAGGAGAACAATGGAGCAGTTAGTGCACCAATTTTAATTGATTTGCTAGTGGACAGTTCAATTATAAGTAGGGCACTAATTCTCTAATTTGAAAAGTTCAAGTTTGAAGGTTCAAGCTAGGGTTGGCAAAGTGAGCTCTACAATGACCCTATCTTCTTTTTCATTGATTTGTCTTTTTTTACTACAATATACAACCCATTTTTTGTTATTTTAGTACGATTTATTGCCAAATGTGTCTTCTTAGTGCTTTTATGTGTTCTCTCATAGTGCCTAATATAATTCATTAAGTATGGAGTTTGTTCTCAAACACCTAGTTAACTCTTGTGTGAAATAATTGTAGATAAGAGTTACACTAGTTTCGGAGAGAAGAATTAAATAACTTAGACAAATAATTGATGATCGTGATCAATCCCTCATCTCAAATGTCATAATAAGAACACTTGTTCTTTCCATTTGAAGAATTGTTCTTTTCCTTCCTTTCCCTCCATAATAATTGTATTTCGTATGAATTCAATAGTAAATTTTATGAAGGAATAGGAGTATGTTAGTATGGGTGTCAATTTTTTTTGTTAACTTTAATGGTTGTTTGAAATTTGCATTTGCAGTTATTAAACTTGTTATTATTTTTATGATGGGTGCTTTAAAAATCTTTGTGTTATTATTTTTATGGTGGATGCTTTAAAAATATTTGTAGTATCTGAAGTAGTTTAAGTGGTTACAAAACTCCATATGCCTTGATCTTGTTATTATTTTTATGACGATTGCTTTAAAAATCTTTGTGTTATTACTTTTATGGTGGGTGCTTTAAAAATATTTGTAGTATGTGAAGTAATTTAAGTGGTTACAAAAATCCATATTCCTTGAAAGAAGTTCAAGTGTATCCTTTATGCTAATCATATTAAAGTTCTAAAAAGTGTTATATTTAAAACCTCCTTGTTACATGGATTAAGTAACCATTTGTTTTGTGTAGTATAAAATTGTGAAATTGAGATATCAACTCTGTAAAATAGGCCTTGTAGTGTACTTAGCATAAATTGATTGGGTGGCCTTTAGGTATGTAATCCTTTACTCACGCAATCTCTATCAAATTTTTCTTTAAATTAATATTTTCAAAAGAGTTATACCATATGGAATCTAAACATAGTTTCTCATTACAATGTTGCATGATTGGAAATCTCTATTTTGAAATTGTAGAGGAGGCCAAAGCTATTCAATAGGATGAAAAAGATGTTTATTACTTGTGAATTGTGAATCTTATTAACTCATGAAATTTGAAGAAGATGCAAATTGAGTTTGGTTGGAAGGAATGATTGTTATCTTCCCCACATGGGTTCAATTCCTCACATGTTGAGATAGAGTATTAATCCTCAAAGGAGGAGACTAGAGTATTTGTCTATTGTATGGAGTAAGACCTAAAATTGCTTTTGATATGACAAGAGTGAAAGTCTACCCTTTTATGGACCACCAAAGTGCCTTCCCACCTTTTAAAAAAAAAACATCCTTATCTTATATTACAAAAGTATAAATTTATTTTAAAATTTTATAAATTATAAAAATTTTACATCTCATAATTGTTTATGATTTTCTTAATATTTAATTGATCCAAAATAAAACCTAAATCACTCTTCCGATTTTCTTAATACTTAATTAATCCAAAATAAAACCTAAATCACTGACATCTTTGAGATAAATACCCAAATCTATCTGGACTTTCAAAATAGATATCTATTGTACTTACAAAATGAGTAGTGTCAAGGTAGCCCGATGGTACTACCCCATTAATACTACCCCATTAATACTCCCAATTGTATCTGGACAATAGAGAATTCTCCATCCTTTTTAAAAGTTTGTTGAAGCTTTGCTAGCCAAAGGAACGACATAACTTTATAAAAGGAATGAACTTTTGTACAATGATGACAAAGTGGCTCAATGTTGTGAATTCACTTTATTTTTTTCAATCAGCTCGTGCCTAATTTATATGAATATTAACTTTATTTTTTTCAATCGAATCTCGTGCCTAATTTATATGAATATTAGCCATCCATAGTAATTATAGGTTATCTCCTCCACATTTTGAAGATATTTAACTCATATACAAAGAAGGGAGGTATAAAACGGGCAGTCCGTAGGATTAGCAATTTGTAATTTAGTTAATTTTAAAATATGTTATACTTATTTGTATAAACAAATTCTGACATTCTAGATTGGCTGCAATTTGTAATTTAGTTAATTTTAAAATATGTTATACTTATTTGTATAAACCAATTATGACATTCTAGATTGGCTGCAAATATTGTTGGTATTTTTCAATTCTCTTTATTGGAAAATTTGGGCATTCCTATTTGTTTTCAATCTCTTCTCAGTTTTGCTTGCCCCTATTGTTGACAAAATAAATTTTAAATTTATCTAATGGGGTTTTAATGGCTCAATTTGGCCAGTCGGGTGGTGTTAATCAAATCTATCCTCTCATCCCTTCCTATGTTTTAGTTTTCTTCCCTTTTGGCTCTAGCTAGTGTTAAGTCTACCATCGCTAAGAGCTAAGAAATTCCTCCAGATGGGGTGGAATCTAACACTAAAAGAATGCATCTTGCCAACTAGAAGGTAGTAAGGGCACCAAAGATTCACGATGGTTTGAGAATTTTAGACTCAGTTCTGTCTAACCTGGCGCTTGGAGAGAAAATCCTTTGGTGACTAGTCATTGGAAAACAAGAATGGTGGGAGAAGATACTACTTCATAAACACTTGATAGGGGACACACTCAAGTGTTTGGATTCTCCTCCCCAAAGACATTCTCATTCTCCAATTTGGAAACTCTTGAAGGCCTCACTTCCGATGTTCCAAAACAAAGCAACATGGATCTCGAGTAATGGGCGTCAGATCTCTCCCTAGAAAAAAAACATTATGGGAAAGAATCCTCTTCAACAAGATCACTCCTTGCTTCCCCTGCTCTCCTAATGTACTACTCATGGAATAAACTCTTTGGTTAACATCTTAAAATGGCATCCTTCTATTCTTGGGCAGGATGACAACTTGTAAATATGCCTTCTCCACTTCAAGGCCTTTTTCAGGAGATCTGCCTTCCTCTCAAAGGTTGTTCTCCCTCCACCTTTCAATCAAGGACTCTCAAGGTTGGGGGAATGGTAAATATTCAGTTAGAGCTGGTTATGCTTCCCTCCTTAAAAACCATCCCTCTCCCCAAAGTCGAGTATGTGGAAACATGTTTGGGATACAGACAACCTCCCTAAGATTAATATGTTTTGTTGGATACTAGTGCATTAGAGGATACTAATAGGGGAGAATATGCAAAAAAGGGGGTTCAAAGGTCCATTCAGATGTTCTCTTTTCCTCCATGTTGAAGAAACAATTGTTCATCTCTTTTTGGAATTCCAATTTGCTAAAGCAGTGTGGTATTTGGTTCTACAAAATTTAAATTCACTCATCAGATGGCCAATTTTCCCTACTCAAATCTTCAACCACTAGCAAGATTCTTACCAAGGATCGTTAGCCAATATGAAGGATTTCAAAGTTATCTTCATGGCCGTGCCAAAGTTCACCACTTGGAAAATCTGGCCTGCAAGGAATCGAGCCTTATCTTTAGAAGTTTTAATCTCCCTAGAGCAGGTGGCCACTAAAAGTTTTGGATTAATGATGGAGCACTTCAACCTGAGAAAGAAAAAAACAATTTTCCAACAACAATTAACTCAGGAGGAATAAATTTGGTTCCAAAAGTTCCTTCAAACGAAATTAGGATCTAACACTAATCTTCACTGGATTAGTCTTCACAAACCATCCAATTCTAAATGAAATATTCATATAGTAGCATAGGAGTTTGAAGATTGGAAGAAGACTTGTAATAGGTACATCTTGATTTTTTATGGTGCTTCAAAAGGAAAGCTGGAGGTGGCAGGCATGGCCAGTGTTATCTTCTCCCGAGGAGGAAATATTAGACTTACCTTCTCATGGAGTCTGGGCATAGTAAAAAACAATCAAGATGAGACCTATGCACTTCTCCAAGGTCTATTCTTGGCTCGACAGTAAGGTTTGGACTCCATTTCAATCTTAGAGGACTCAAAAGTGGTTATAAACCATGTCAACAATATTTTTTTTTCGCCAGACATGAAATCGAGAGAAATATTCACAAGAGTTCATAAAGAGATGGAAGCCTTCCACACTTTCGTCCCTTACCATGTTCTATGTCACAATAATGTCAATGCATATTTTCAAGCCAATCAGGTTATGAGAGATGAAATGGGAATTCTCTGTGTAAACTGACAGACCACACAAACAGAAAACAAGATTCAGTTCAACATCAAAATTATACACACTTTCTATTACATATTTCTCAATATAAATACATTTACATGATTGTTCCCAGATCTAACATATTTTAATTTTGGAGAGGGTGGTTGAGAGATTCTCTCAACAACCTCCAACAAATCTCAAACCAAATACTAATTATGGCATTTAGCCATTATTCTCCAACACTCCCCCTTAATGGAGAAATGTCATTTTTTTTTGTTTTTACAATATAGAAATGACATACAATTCATATCTGTCATCTTTGTCCAGCTGGTCTTCATTAGCAACTCTATCCACTCTGCAATCACTGGTTTTGCTCTTTTCTTCTCCACACTTCCAATCTACCACTTGATCCATTTAAAATATAACCACTTCAGACCATCATTGACGTATTCGCAGGATTGACGCTTCTTGACCTCCTGAAGAACAATCTCGATATTGAATTATCCTATGGATACACTACCATCTATGAAATTCCCCCGAGGAGCAAATTTCTACAGTTATATAGAATAATGATCTAATTACTGGATATTTTCAGCAGTCAATCATACAAGTGACCTTTTTTAAGCAATACACTCATGGACAACCTGTAACTGAAGATCTTAAAGCACCGAAGTACAAGAAGTTCCACCAGCATCTGACATGTAGACATAATCAAATTAATGATATGTTCTCTCGAAGAACGTTAAGAGCCACTAATTTAAATTATGATACTATGTTCCTTGATTGGTTTTGCAATATAAAATTTTTTACAAACCAAACTAATACTAACACACTAAATACACACTAATTATTATAAGTTTCCCCTCTTTGCTTTTGACCAGAATTAACAAGTCATTCGTTGTATGTTGCATTGCCTCTTTTGTATGTAGTTATGGATGCACGCAGGGTAGAAGTAAGCAACGTTCTTGTTGCTTACTTAGCAGATTAGCAGATTGCCATTAAATAGAGGCCATCAACAGATTGCTTCATATGCTCTCAGGAATGTAGAAAGCACAGTAGAAAATTCTTTGTCAATGTGACTCCTCCACGTAGGTAACTCTAACTAATTAAAGCACAAAAAAAAATGTTGCAGATGCAGAGATCCGAACATCTCTCTTGCACGCCCTCCAACGCCCACCTCCAAATTCTCTTCACCATGGGGATATTCCTCTAACATGCAGCGGAATTAAACACACAAAAAAACTCACACTCGAGCAAATAAAAATAAGAATAAACAATCCACTCTATGGGCTTCCCGTGAGGGAGTTACCCAGAGCACTCAGCTCTGATACCAAAAAAAAAAAAACAAGATTCACTTTAACATCAAAATTATACACACTTTTACACGATTATTCTAGATCTAACTTATTTTAATTTTGAAGAGAGTGGTTGAAAGATTCTCTCAACAACCTCCATCAAACCAAATACTAATTATGACATTTAGCCATTATTCTCCAACACACACTTCAACAGATTCCTTGATTTTTCTCTTGGTTCCCCTTCCCTGTACATTTGAAGATACCATATGGGACCCAAGTCCTTACCCCTTTCCCAATGAATGTTTTTGGCCTTTCCCCTCAAATGCCTCCATGTCAACACTGAGCTTAGTTTTGTCATGTCACCTCCTCCTTTTGACCACTTTGATTTCATGGCTGCTCACACACGAGCACCCTTCCAGGTTCTTCTCCCCTCCCTCATATTGGTTCACTTGTTTTCTAGCCATCCCTTGGTCACACGCGTGCACTTTCATTTCCTTTCATATTATGTCCTTTCTCCTAGGTTGGTTTTCTCCTGGCTACATGGATCCTGTACTATACTTTGCTCTCATTGTGTCACTTGAGCCCTTGGCATCATCAACCTTGCACTGTAATCATGGTACTTAAGCCTAGAGTTGGCCAATTAAGATGTGGAAGAGGACCGATTGCTTAATGGATTTGAAGTTTGGAATGCTTCATATTTCGTGGTGGTTGTCAATCACATGAAGGCGGGATACAATAAAAGGAGCCCGTAGGAAAAATGAGTAGAACACAATGGTTTTCGATAAGCAAAAAAACAATGCATCATAATTGGAAGGAGGGATTACCAAGAAACCTAGCTCTGTCCTAGTCTGAGCTTGTGGCCACTGTTCTCGGCACGGGTATTAGTGCCATGGCCAACAAAAGAACTAGAAACACCCGTTGGAGATGAGAATTACAGGAAAAAGAGCATGCATAATTGGAGAATTCGGTTTAGGCTCTCCACATCATGATAAATAGTCTATTCACTCAAATGTTCACAACAATGAAATTGTTTATATAACTGAGGCAAGGACAACAAGGATGAGGTAAGTCATGACTATCAGGTCTAAGGTTGAAGAGATGTGTAGAAGACCAACTTCCCCATCACCAAATAACACCACTACAATGATTTCAGATGTTGCCTCCTCCCCATGCCCTCAAAGAATGGTTCCTGGTTTAAATCCACCCTTAGGGCCTATTGAAGTTGAACTTGACAAGAGAGACCCACCAAATATGCAATTCTTTGATATTAAGTTTTAGTATTTTGATCTTAGGAGTATTTTATAGGTTGTATAGAAGGAGTCATTTTGGAACTCAATATGATCTGAAGACAACAATTGGTTTGCATGTAAATTTAGTTAGCTTACAACTTATTTTTGTCACTATAAAAAAAATACAAAAACTGTCGAGATACATCCACAATGAATAGAATAATCCATAGTCAAGTTTATTTTAGTTACATTGAATGACAAAAACTGAAAAAATGCATCCACAATGAATAGAAGAATCGAGATTCAAGTTTATTAGTCCCTACCGTAGGCATAGAGGGACTATAGCGATCGATAATTCATTGACTACATATTAGTTTGTCCTTTGACCAAAAATATTTTCATAATATCTATTGTTGGAGCTAGGGAACTAAAAACATTGATTTTTATATAATAAAAAGTACCATATATGTAATGATTTGATTGGATAATAGATTGGAGGTCTTATTTCCGGCTTCGCTATTCCCAATGTTTTATATGGTAACATATCCAAACTTTCTTATTGTATACAGTATTTTTGAATCATATATTTTTCCTATGTATTGCTTGAAGGTGGATTAATGCTAGCATTACTTCGAATGTTTGTCTTATCATTTTCTGCTAGCTGAATATATCCGAAATTTTTTATTTGTACTAATCATATTGAAATGTTTAGATATCCAAGCTTTATAGTGATTGATAATTCCAAAGTTTATAACGTCCTTGCCGCATGTATTTGTATTGGAATGTATTGAAACATTTTTTGAGGTGCTTGAATAGGCCTGAGAGCTTAAATGTTTACATGACACGAGGTCCTCCAACATACCTAACATCTTAAATGTTTGCATACCGCGAGGTCCTTAGACATCCTAACAGACTTAAATGTTTATCTAAATATGCTTCTCAGAGTACATTTTTTCTCGAAATTTTCCATACAATGTTGCGGTGATTTTGCACAATATTTTCGTCCACCGCCAGTTGAATAGGCATTGTATGTTTCATCCTTCTTCTAGCTTTGTAATGCAATTTTGTCATCGTTGAAGCTACGTACATTGTTTACTGGTTCGGTGAGTGCTTCTTCTTCATTTTTTCGTCGGTTGCTACTTGTTGTTGTTTGGTTCACAATTTGAACTATGCTTCTGCCTTTCATCGTTCTGAAGTAAGTTTCCATGCCATAGTTTCATTTTTTATTCCTTGTTTGTTGTTCAGTGTTTTCAGTTTGCAAGTGAGAATGTTTCCTTATTTCTATTGGTATGCTCGTCGTATGTTTCCAGTTCCTTCTGTGCTTTGGCTGCAGTTTCATAATCATTGGAGATATATATGTTGTTTACTGGTTCAATGGTTGTTTCTTGTTCGTTGGTTCATGGGTTGTTGGTTATGTTTTCTTGGCTTAGGTTTACACTTTGGGGCCCTGGGGCTACAATTGGGATTGTTCGTGCTTCCTTGCTCATTTGGTGCTTGTTGTTTTATTTTCTTTGATTCAACTTTGCAGGGTTGGGGTCTTGCGCCGATAGTTGGAGCTATTATTGTTGTTGTTGTTGTTGTTGTTGTTGTTGTTGTTGTTGTTGTTTTGGGCGCTTTACAGTGTTCATCCCTTCCACCCACAAGTCGACATGCAATTGTGTTATTTGACCTGTCTAGCGAGGTCGATATTTGTTATGCTATGAGATTTTGTTGGTGCTTCAGTGCTGCCATTAAAGAAAACAGTTGCATGAAAAATAGTTCAAGAAGTGCATGTGAAATTGCAATATACATTGTTATTTTGCTAAAATAAAGCATATGCTAGCTACATTTATAAACCATGTGTGGTGAAATGTGATCTTATGACTATACATGTTCTTCTTCCTCGACACAGACTGGTGTGCCCACGATACAATTTGTCTTGTACTTGAGATATGATATGTACAACAAAGATTCTGAAAAATCATATTTCCATGTCTGGAAGCATATCTGGGTAGTTTGCAACGAGAAACCAAAATTTTGTATCATGGGCACAACAGTCTGTGTAGAGGATAAAGAACATGTATTTCCATCAGTGGAAGTATATATGGATACCTTTTCACAGAAAACCAAAAATCATTTAGCTACGGCCATGCAATTTCGTAATATTTTGTGGCTTGTAATATATTTTGGGCAGGGAAAAAAAATTTACACATTTGGGTAAAATCATGAATCTGGGTAACACTTTCGTGACAATCGGGTCTCCAAAATTTCTAGTGGCAATTTTTTGGCCGAAAAAATGTTGCTAGGAATTTTTTCGGTCGAAAATTTTCACGTCAAATTTAACGGTTCCCTCGAAATTTGTGTACAATGTTTTTTGTATGAATTATTTTCCCATGGTAAGCATATTTCAGCCGAAAGACTTTTCGGTCGAAACGTTTATTTTTAACGGATTCCGTTAAAAACTAGGTTTCGGCCGAAAGAATATTTCAGTCGAAAACTTGAAAATGGGACTATTTGCAGGAAACTGCAAATTCTCTCCATCTTACTTCATCTTTGGAGGTAGCGGACACCTACAAATACTCAGAATTTAGTTTGAGAATTGATACCAACATTTTTAAAATTGAATCTACTTTCATTGGGTATAATTTGTTTTCATTTTCATTGTTTTTATCTAATTTTATTTAATTTTATAAAAATATCACTGCATAATATTTTTAGGTGAGATTATGATTCGATGAAATGAAAAATCCATATCTCTAAAAATACACAACGGAAAATTATGGAAAATTTATATTCATAATTGCTAAACTATTCTCTTCAAAAGGGTATTTTTAGATTTTACTTTTAAGTAACAATTAAAATAGATACAAGGTGTAGAAAAACACGTGTTTAAAATCTGCAATGTTTTCATCTTGGTCAACTTCAAAAACTTCTAGAAATTATAATATTCATCCGTTAGATTCAAAATTATAGTCATAATAAAATAGAGTCTCTGTAGATTGTTGCAGTATATTTCATTTCTTAAAAACATAAGTTGAATAATAGATACATTATTGTGGAAAACAATAACTCATTGTCATTCCTTTCATGTTTAAGGAACATACTGTTAAACAATTGTCAAATTTACATATCAAATCTTGATAAAAAAAAATTGAAAAATAGTCATTGGAAAGATAACAAAATTATTCACAAGTTTTGTTTTTACTATAAAGTGAAATTCTAAATAGAAAAAATACGTTTGTATGCCGGAAGTTGAAGAACCTGTGAAAATACAGTTTTTTTTGTCACAAAACAAGAAAAAGTGTTACCCATCTTCATGATTTTACCCATTTACAACTATGGATGGAGAAGCGCAAAGGTTCATGTTTCTGCATATCTTTTAGACTGTTCGTTAAGTCTCTTTTATTGTATGTACATATTACTTGTTCTCCGGTGCATACCATCTTCCATTCATGTTCATTGTATTTTGTGTGTTCCCACATTCAAACAAACAGAATAGTTGGAGAAAACGAAAGAGTCTTGACTGCATCAGTTGAAGAGGAGATAGGAGATAGAAGGTGTAATACACCTCGCCATTTCATTGCGAAAACACAACGGACATGAAGTAGGTGAGTATGTAGGAAGGCATGTAATGAAGATAAGTTATCATGTACGAAGGTACGCAAGATCTACATACAATAAACTAGGTGAACACATATACAGACAATAAATGAAATACAAAACAACCCACTATGAAATATGTAACAGACCTCGCCATTTCGTTACGACAACAAGCATCACAACATTTTTTTTTTTTTTGTGTGTGTGTACGAAGGTAAGAAAGACAATACTCAATATCCAGAAGCGCTCTAAACAAAAGTACCACTGCATTGGCGATGTCTTGCTCTAGTGATCTGTGTTCTGTTGATCAAACTGAAAGTTTAATTATAAATAAAGTGTTTATCAAATTGAATGTTTAATTACAAGTAAATTGTGTTTAATTATAAATACAAACATAATATCATATGCAAGATGTAAGTAAAATAACCATTTTAATACATTCATAATCGTCATGTGTTTCGCCCAAAATGACATCAACAAGAAGCAAGTATGAATGTCGATAGTCCAAATTCTTTTAAATGACTAGGAAACTGTATGGAATCCACAAGTATAATTCCAATGGTACTTATTATTAGTCTTCACTAATAAAAGAGAACAAGTGCACATCTAGAGACCTCTAAGGTACAAGTACCTCTCTTGCCTTACTAGGTTATTGAAATATTCCAATAAATTATTATTGTCCACATAAGCCAATATTTTTGATATCTCCTTAAATGATTGTGTTAGATATTACCTGACCTTATAAATCCTTAAAACCTGAAGGGACCCTGCAGTACAATGAAATGTCACCAACACTATAATCACTACCATTTATCATCAATGAATTCCAATATCAACCATCATAGTAGTAGACTCGAGTGGATATTCTCAAATCTAAGTTGACATCGAAATGAAAATTTAGTCGGTGATCCATTCACTTTTTGGCAGAAGAATTTGGTTTTATCAATATAAAGGCAAAACCATATATATCTCTCTATGTCTTATTGCCCTATTTCCACCATCTTCTCCTATCCTTTTCCTTTGAACTTCTGGAACGTTGAACATTAAATGAGAAAGTCAGTCAGGATCACATCACTCAGCAAATTACAATCTTAATAAACAATTTACACTCTTAACTTACAGGATTCGTTTCATTTCATGAGTATCTAAAGGGACAATAAACAATAAGAATGACAATATAGATGAGCATGGAAATCAATAATAGTAGGCCAGAATGGATTCCACCCGTGCACACGACTAACTTGAACCTTGTGGTTTCTCATACCAACAACGCGTGGATGCAAAATTGCAGAACGTCCGTAAAATACCATCTATAAATAACGTCTCCTAGTGCATACTATAAGAGGCAGCTTCTACTTCACCTTGTTGACTGTGTTGAAGAAGTAACAGTTACTGCCAGTTCAATAACTAATTTTTAATAATTTGTTTCCATCAACCTGTCACTTATTTATTTTTTGTCACTAAAAAAAAGGGGTTTTTACTGCCATTCCAACTGTCATTTAGTAGTGGCAGCCATTTCAACCATCATTTAAATTTGTTGTTACTAAATTACTGTCGTAAGCAATTAGGGAGATTATTCCATACACATTAAGGAATCAACGCTGAATGTAAACATACAGATATCGACCTGAGAAAAAGGCTATACAATACACCGCACGCAATGGCACGGCATGGCGGTCAGGGACAGGGCTGGCAAGGAGTCAGGAAGGCGTAGGGATAAAAAAAAATCCCAGCAGTGCTGAACTCTCAAGGAGTTACACTCATGGTAGCATCAACACCATACCCCTTAATGGTCAGGGTTTCGTGCTAAAATTCTCAACATACAATAGTCCCCTTAAGGTCAACCGTGGGCAACACAGGAGGAACGCAAATTCGCTCAACAATAAAAAAGGGGTTGCACAGGAAAGTAACCCCTTTTGCATTAGCTAAACGATGCCTACCTTCAAGTATGGGGGCAAGTTGTTGGGCTGAGATAAGATAGGCGCACATGATCAGAGAGTTGTTCCATTCATCCGAGTAAAGGAGCGTAGTTTTAGGTAACTGTAACCATGCCACAACAGACTCACGCCATCCTTAGAGGGAATATTGTAATCACTCAACGCCACACAGTCAACTAGACATCAATTCTCAATACCACAAGGGAAGCATGGTCCCAATAGGCAGTAGCTGGAAGGTGAGGTCCGAGGTAAAAGGCGTGGTAAAATAATTCTTGGTAAAATTTCACGGTAACAAACGTAGTCAACCTGGTCATACATCGGGGAAAAAACGTGGGCGTCCTTAGGAGTGGCAAGGGTGGTCATTTACACATCCAAATGCAAGCTATATTGCAGAAGAAATAAAAAAAAAACAGGGTTAGAATTCTCCTTTATAGGCATAAATTACACCAGGGTTAAATTCTCATTTGGCTATTGTTACTTCTCTATTAAATGCACGAGTAATAAAAACCAGGGTTAAATTCTCCATTAATGCAGAAGTAATGAATATGCAGGGTTAATATCTTACAACTATCACATTTCGCAATTGCCGAATTAACATTTTTACATCCATTCCTACTTACAACATCAAGATAATATTTTTACATCAGTACATAATTACAATCGCATATTGAAATTAAATACTTTTTACATCTCAAAATACTGATAAAAAAAAACACTGACAACAGTAAGAGAATGCTAGGGCCATAAGGATAACTTATCGAAGGGATCGCAGGGATTCTATCAGTCAAGGCGTAGAGAAATACACAACAAGGATGCAAGATAGTCCATATGCAGAGGCCGTACTGAAGGACGCAAGTCAACAATCAGGCAAGGACATCCACCGAGGTAGATGGTTGATAAGTTCACCTTCGCTTCACCATCCTCGCATAGAAAAGAAGGGCATTGAGATCCATAGGTATTTTAACGCTAAGGCGATGACCATAGATCAGGTTCCTGGCCGACTGCTCAGGCAAGGATTGGTGAGCTAAGGACGAAGGATTAACAACCTCAAGGTCACAATCAACACACAGGGTGGTCACGACATGTGGGTAAACAAAGGCCATGAGATTCAATAATCCTCGAGCTAGGCTAAGAAAAATTTCAACCAACAATCTAAACATCCAATCTACCTACACAATTAACATACAGGTCCAATCATAAAAACCCACAACAATCTACCATTCAACGATGAAAGCGTACCGTTGCCTGTTCGTCTGCTCCGAATGACTCCCGCGTGCTCCGTGCAGCTCTCGCTCACCGACCGTCGAGACTTCACTGGTACCTCCTAGCCAATGCTAGGGGTACTCTTCTTCCCCCTTAGCCCCTCGAGCCGCAAAGGGGCCATGCACACACTATCCATAGATTTAGTCTAGCACCCAGCTTGCCGCGCAAGGATGAGCTACCACTCATCACCGAGTTGGGTATTCCAACTCCCACAAGTAAATTAGTCAAGTTGATATTTCTACAGCATAACATTACGCAAACAGAAGATGGTCTTCATCCTTCTCCTTCCTTCATTTTATAGAGTTTCGAGCTTCATTTCTTTCCTAAAATCTCATTTAATTAAATTTTTAAAAATAAATTCCTAAAAATTCTTCTCGGTACAAGTGTCCCCCATCCCCTACATTCCTCCATAAATTAATTTATTTAATTAAGTAATTATCTTTATTTCTCTCACCTACCTAGAGTTACTCCTAGAATCACTCCTAGGTGTCCCCAAATTCTCTTACAGTTTTTTATAGCATTCCCTTTTATTAAATTGCTAATTAAGTTTAAAATTAGAAGCTCTTAAATGGTAGATTCTTTACTAAGTTGACTTTCCTCTTTTTCCCTTAAGTCCCCCTCTTTCCCTTTTTATGTTACCTCTTTTCCCTGTTTTCTTTTTTTTTTTCCCTCTTTCCCCTTTTACTTAGAAATAAAAAAGGCTGCTGTGAATATTAACCCCTTTTTCCTTTTCTTAATTAATTAGTACTTTAATTAATTAAGGTAATAAAACAATTAATTCCCTTTTTAAATTTTAATCTCACATAATTTTATTTTTGTTTTTATGAATAAATTAAATTTCTTACTCCCTTCATGTTACAAGATTTAACGAAGATTATAATTATTATTTAAATTGTTTTTATTTATTTATTATTATTATTATTATTATTAATTTTTTTTTATAGAAGACAAAATTTTATCACAAGCGTAATTTAGTATTGGGCGACATTTAATTAGGAAAATTGTTTTTAAAAATTACTTAACATGTTGTTTGTTTTAGGGCCATCTAGATTCATCCCTCTATCATCAACAACGGGACGTGACCTTTAGGACGCACTAGGTTCTCCAAGGGTGCCACTCACCTCATCTGTTCCCTTGCACGATGTGCCCTTCAGGATGCATTATGTGCTCCAAGGGTTCCACTCGCCTCTTGACTGATTTGGTAGACATCAATAACCCCTGGAGTCAACACTCCGCCAGGTGGACTTGTGGGAAACTAAGGGCTTCTAAGGAATAAGGCCCTCATCTTATTCCGTGCCCCTTAGAATCATCGTGAGCGACTGTCGCAGTCTGCTCTCATGGTATCATGGGTCCTCTCGAACTAGGTAATCATTAACCTATAGTTCCAGCCACGATGGGAGTGCTAGTAGGTTGTGGCAGGGATGTTGTCCACACCTCTCCCTCAACATCTTTGGTAGTCATGGGTGACCCCTTTACTCCATATGTGAGTCTAGTTGGCAAGGTATCGTCAACCTGCATCATCAACAAATAATGTCAGAACATATCCATATCATATCATCTAATCAGATGCACTAATATCAGAGTAAAATAGTCAACCCCCAATGGCACACTCCCCGACTCGATCTAGAGTCCAAGGGGTTCCATCGATGCCTCTGCATCCTCAAGGTCCAAAACTTTGCACACTCAGTAAAAACGATTCAATAGCACCTGTATATGTCAAGGTAGTAAAACAACATGTCATCAACCCATAATGCATCATAATCAAAATCAAAAGTTTGAATAGCATAAAAATCCGGATGACTTGTGAGAAAGTGTCCTCAAAGAATAAGTTTTCTCAGTGTGCCAGAGCAGGATGTTACATACACCCCCTCTTGGTCTAAACTTCATCCCGAAGTTTCACAGTATAAATGACGAAATAAAGTGCATCACAGTATCATATGTCTATCTATCAAACAAAAATGGAAACTGCTGGCACATATCATATGCGTCCTCCCAGGTCGCCGAGTGCAGACTATAATTGTCCCACTCGACCTTGACCTGATCTATCATTTGGCATCGTAATTGTCGAACGCGATGATCCAAGATGCATACTGGCTTAGCCGTGAGCGCTCCCTCGTCTGATACCTACAAGGAACTCATGTCAATAACATGTGTAGGATCACTAATATAATGTCTCAAAATAGATACATGAAAAACATTGTGCATACGCCTCAAAGAATCAGGAAAGGCTAGTTAATAGGCCACATGCCCCTTTCTCTCAATGATCTCAAAAGGTCCCATGAACCTAGGAGAAAGTTTAGCTCCCTTCCCAAACTTGATCGAACTCTTATGTGGCTTAACCGGCAAGAAGACTCGATCGCCGACCTTGTAACTACGGTCGATACGGTGCACATCGGCATAACTCTTTTGTCGATCCTGCGCTTCTTTAATCCTTTGTCTTATTGTTTTCACTTGCTCTTCCATTTCCTGGATCACTTCTGGTCCCACTAGGACCCTATCCTCAAGCCAATCCAAACTCAAAGGTGTCCGACACGGTCACCCGTAAAGCAACTCGAAAGGCACCATCTTAATGGTGCTCTGGTAACTGTTGTTGTAAGCGAACTCCACTAGTGGCAAGAATTCTTTCCAACGCTTTTGTTGGTCCATTAGGTATATGCGCAACATGTCCTCCAAGGTTTGGTTATTTTTTTCAGTCTTCCCATCAGTCTCCGGGTGATACACACTACTAAAGTTAAGTTAGGTTCCCAAGGCCTCTTGGAAACTCGTCCAAAATCGTCCAGTAAACACCGATCCTTGATCAGATATAATCCTCTTAGGCACTCCATGCAGCCTCACGATATCATTGATGAAAACTCTAGCTATTTCAAGTGTCTGATACGTCGTACACGCAGGAATGAAGTGAGCACTCTTCGTCAGAGTGTCTACTACTACGAAAATTGAGTCATGTCTCCTTACCGTTAGTGGAAGTCCAACAATAAAATCCATCGAAATAACCTCCCATTTCGATTCCGGAATAGCATGTGGTTGTAGTAATCCTGTTGGGTGTCTATGTTCAACCTTTACCTACTGACATTCTATACATCTGGCCACATAGTTAACTATGTGTGCCTTCATTCCCTTCCATAAGAATAAGGGTTTAAGGTCTGCCATCTTCTTAGTGAATCTCGGGTGAGCCATGTATACTGCTCTATGAGACTCGCTTAGGATCAATATCCTCAACTCATCGTTTGGCAGTATGTAGATCCAACCTTTAAACCTCAATAAACCATCACTATCAAATGAAAATACCTCAAATTTTCGTACTATCATTGTGTTTTGTCCGATAAAACCCTCGACCTCCTTGTACCAGTCATCATCACGCTGTAAAGTTAGAAGATTTTCATGTAGATTTTTCTGAAGAGGCAACACCGAAAATATGTGTGGTCTTCAACTCAATGCATCCGCCACTCAGTTCACTATTCCTTTTATGTGAGTAATCTCGAAGTCGTACTCTCTAAGAAATTTTGACCAACACCGTTGTCGCGCGTTCAGGTCGCTTTGCATAAATATGTGTTGTAGTCCGCAATGGTCAATCCTTAGTTCAAATTTTCATCCAACAAGGTAGTGTCTCCAAACCTTCAAGGCATATACAATGGATAATAACTCCAAATTGTGCGTCACGTAGTTCTCCTCATGCCTTCTCAGTTTCCTTGAAAGGTAAGCAATCACTTGTCCGTCTTGCATCAAGACTCCGCCTAATCCCTCCTTGGATGCGTCAGTGCATACCAAGAAGTCCATGTCCATGTCAGGGACCTTTAGTATTTTTTTTGTTGTCAACAATTCCTTGAGCCTCAAAAATGCTTCCGTTCATTTCACGGTCCATACAAACTTCTTGTTCTTCTTCTGCAACTCCATGATCGGACTTGCTATCTTCGAAAATCCCTTGATGAACTGTCGATAGTATCCTGCTAAACCTATGAAGCTACGCACTTCCAGGACATTTGTCGGTGCAGGCCATCCCATGATAGCCTCGAACTTAGCTGGATCCACGATGATGCCTTCGCCATAGATGACATGCCCTAAGTAGTGAATCTTCGTTTGATAAAATGAGAATTTGGGCAACTTCCGATATAATTTGTGCTCTCACAGACACTGTAGTACCAAGCGCAAGTGCTCATCATGCTCCTCCCTCGTCTGAGAGTAGATCAAAATATCATCAATGAATACTTGGAAGAACTTCTCTAGGTACTCGTGGAACACCTCGTTCATCAAACTCATAAATACCCCTGGGGTGTTTGTCAGTCAAAATAGTAAAACAGTAAACTCGTAATGTCCAAACTTCATCTTAAAGGTGGTCTTAGGGACGTCATCCTCCTTGATCCGTAACTGGTGATACCCTGATCGCAAATCGATCTTGGAGAACACCGTCACACCCTTCATTTGATCAAACAGATCATCAATTCTTGGCAATGGATACTGATTCTTGATCGTGGCCTTGTTCAGTTGACGGTAGTTAATGCAAAGCCTCCATGATCCATCCTTCTTTTGTATGAAAATAACAGGTGCACCCCATGGTGACACACTAGGACGTATCAGACCCAGGTCCAGCAACTCCTTCAGTTGCATTTTCAACTCTTGTAACTCTGGAGTAGACATCCGATAAGGCGTTCTTGCTATTGTTTCAGTTCCTGGTTTTAGGTCTATGGTAAACTCCAATTCCCTCTCTGGCAGCATCCCATGTAATTCCTCTGGAAATACATCCGCAAACTCTCTCACCACCAAAAGGTGTTCTAGACCTTCCGCTACTCCCTTCTCGTTTAACGCAAGGATCGCATAAAGCTTGCACCCCTTGCACACGCTCTTCCAAATTTTTAAGGAAGAGATGAACCTCAGGGAAACTCCCTGGTTCCGGCCTACAATCACACGTCTCTATTCCTCGTCATTGACCAAGATCAACCATTTTGTCTTATAGTTGAGTATCACCTCATGCGATTCCAACCAGTCCATACCAATCACGACGTCATAAGATCCTAAGATCATGACGTACAGGTTGGCCCTGGTGACAAACTCTCTCAGGTTAAGGATACAGCCTGTAATATTTCCTCCAACCTTCTATTTGTCTCCCGAATCCATCTGTACGAAGCTAAACTCGTCCTGTTCGACTACCTTTACCTTAATCCTTTTTAGTGCTGCACCAGAAATGAAACTCTCTGTAGCACCTGTATCTATCAAAATACTAAGGGTCTGGTCAGCGACGGTACCTGTCGTCTCAAGTACAGTCGACTCATGCTCTGCCTGGCGGTTATTCACCACTCCGTGAATCCGATGGGCCTTGCCCATATTTCCCACGATAGTGGGTTTGGCTGATCCGGACACTCTAGTCCTCTCCACCGGGAATTCGTGCTAGTAGTGTGGCTCCACACATGTCCAACACCCCTTCTTCGACCCAGTAGTCTCGGTACCCTAAGTAGAAGATGACAACCCACCGGCCTGGAATCCTAGTCTGTTCTGCTGAACAGGCCTAAACTGTTGCTATTGCGGTTGATGCTGTTGTTGATGTTGTGGTCCCCAATAAGGTGTTTGTTGCTGAGGCGTCGTTTGTCGAGGTGTAGTGAAAGTGGATCCCCTCTAGAAGCCACGATATCTCGGTGTATGTATGGATGGTGTTTGATGTTGTTGTGCTCCAGATAACACCTGCTCTGTTGGTCTCGTTGGAGTCCTGGTATGACCTTCGCTGATAAGCTCCTCCTCTACTATGAGGGCCTTCTGGACGACATCATGCAAGGTTTGGGGCATCAAAGTCCTAACCTTTGCACGTAGGATTCCGTTAAGACCGAACATGAACCTGTTGACCTTAAGTTTCTCAGTGTTAAGGTGCAGAGCATACCGGAGCAGCTCCATAAAACGGGCCTCATATTCGGGCACCATATGACCGCCCTGTTGTAAGGCGTTGAACTCATTCAGTTGACTCTTAATGAATTCCTCTGAAAGGTACCTCTCTGGGAACCATTCCTCAAACAGTTCCCATGACACGTCTTCGACGGCCATGGTCAACTGTGGTAGGAGCATCTTCCACCATAGAAGAGCGCTCCTCTTTAGTTGAAAGACCGCTATGCGGACCTTCATGTTGGAGGTATAATCGTGAAGTGAGAAGCACATCACCATGTTCTCCAACCATGCCTCGGTGGCTGCGTTGTCCGGGGCACCAAAGAACTCAGGAAATTTGACCTTCTCCAGTTCACGGTGAATGCTACCAGTACCAACTGGAGTTCAGGGCGGAACCTCAGAGGGTGTCGGTGCCCTGGCCTCATCTCTGTCCAAATGGCTGATTAATACCTTAGACATGTGCTGAAAAGATCTCATCATTCTGACTACATCACCAACTACTATCTTCTCCTGTCCGAGAACCTGCTCATCTCACTAAGGGTTAGACCCCTCGGGCATGGATGCTACTGGAGGCGTCGTGCCTCCTCACCTCGCACCCCATCATCTGCCTCTGTGGCATCCTCTAACCATGATTACCTACATGTACACAAGTCAACTTGATCAGCAACAATATAATCAATCATATCAACAAAATCCGTAGTGATCCCAAGTCGTGGGTTGAACCGGCCTTGATACCATGTGTAACAGACCTCACCATTTCATTGCAAAAACAAGCCTCACAACAAAACAAAAAAAATTGTGTGTGTGTGTGTGTAGGAAGGTAAGAAAGACAATACTCAATACCCATAAGTGCTCTAAACAAAAGTGCCACTGCATTGGCGATGTCTTGCTCTAGTGATCTGTGTTGTGTTGATTAAACTGAAAGTTTAATTATAAATAAAGTGTTTATCAAATTGAATGTTTAATTATAAGTAAATTGTGTTTAACTATAAATACAAACATAATATCATATGCAAGTTGTAAGTAAAATAACCATTTTAATACATTCATAATCGTCATGTGTTTCGCCCAAAATGACATCAACAAGAAGCAAGTATGAATGTCGATAGTCTAAAATCTTTTAAATAACTAGGAAACTATATGGAATCCACAAGTATCATTCCAATGGTACTTATTATTAGTCTTCACTAATAAAAGAGAACAAGTGGACATCTAGAGACCTCTAAGGTACAAGTACCTCTCTTGCCTTACTAGGTTCTTGAAATATTCCAATAAATTATTATTGTCCACATAAGCCAATATTTTTGTTATCTCCTTAAATGATTGTGTTAGATATTACCTGACCTTATAAATCCTTAAAACCTGAAGGGACCTTGCAGTACAATGAAATGTCACCAACACTATAATCACTACCATTTGGCATCAATGAATTCCAATATCAACCATCATAGCAGTATAGCAGTAGACTCGAATGGATTTTCTCAAGTCTAAATTGACATCGAAATGGAAAATTAGTCAGTGATCCATTCACTTTTTGGCAGAAGAATTTGGTTTTATGAATATAAAAGAAAAACTATATATATCTCTCTATGTCTTATTGCCATATTTCCACCATCTTCTCATATCCTTTTCCTTTGAACTTCTGGAACGTTGAACATTAAATGAGAAAGTCAGTCAAGATCACATCACTCAACAAATTACAATCTTAATGAACTATTTACACTCTTAAATTACAGGATTCCTTTCATTTCATAAGTATCTAAAGGGACAATCGACAATAAGAATGAAACTATAGATGAGCATGGAAATCAATAATAGTGGGCCAGAATGGATTCCACCAGTCCACATTACTAACTTGAACCTTGTGGTTTCTCATACCAACAATGCGTGGATGCAAAATTGCAGAATGTCAGTAAAATACCATCTATAAATAACCTCTTCTAGTGCATACTATAAAAAGCAGCTTCTACTTCACCTTATTGACTATGTTGAAGAAGTAACACTTACTGCCAGTCCAATAACTAATTTTTAATACTTTGCTGCCATCAACCTGTCACTTCTTTATTTTCTGTCACTAAAACAAAGGGGTTTTTACTTCCATTCCAGCTATCATTTATTAGTGGCAGCCATTTCAACCATCATTTAAATTTTCTGTTACTAAATTACTGCCATAAGCAATTAGGGAGATTATTCCATACACATTAAGGAATCAACGCCGAATGTAAAAATACAAAATTCGACCTAAGAAAAAGGCTATACAGTACACCGCATGCAATGGCATGATAGGGTGGTCGGGGACAAGGATGGCAAGGAGTCAAGAAGGCGTAGGGATGAAAAAAAATCCCAGTAGTGCCGAACTCTCAAGGAGTTACACTCGTGGTAGAAGCAACACCGTACCCCTTAATGGTCAGGATTTCGTGCTAAAATTCTCAGCATACAAAAGTCCCCTTAAGGTCAACCATGGGCAACAAAGGAGGAATGCAAATTCTCTCAACAATAAAAAAGGGGTTGCACAGGAAAGTAACCCCTTTTGCATTAGCTAAACGATGCTTACCTTCAAGTATGGGGGCGAGTTGTTGGGCTGAGATAAGATAGGCGCACACGGTCAGAGAGTTGTTCCATTCATTCGAGTAAAGGAGCGTAGTTTTAGGTAACTGTAACCATGCAACAACAGACTCATGCCGTCCTTAGAGGGAAGCTTGTAATCACTCAATGCCACACAATAACCAGACATCAATTTTCCATACCACAAGGGAAGGACAGGTGCAATAGGCAGTAGTTGGAAGGTGAGATCCGAGGTAAAAGGTGTGGTAAAATAATTCCTGGTAAAATTCCATGGTAACAAACGTAGTCAACCTGATCATACATCAGGGTAAAAACAACCATCTCAGAAAGGCGTTTAAGCAAAATCATGGGCATCCTTAGGAGTGGCAAGGGCGGTTATTTACACATCAAAACGCAGGCTATATTGCAAAAGAAATAAAAAAAAAAACCAGGGTTAGAATTCTCCTTTACAGGCATAAATTACACCAGGGTTAAATTCTCATTTGGCTATTATTACTTCTCTATTAAATGCATGAGTAATAAAAACCAGGGTTAAATTATCCATTAATGAAGAAGTAATGAACGCAGGGTTAATAGCTTACAATTGTCACATTTTGCAATTTCTGAGTTAACATTTTTACATCCATTCCTACTTACAACATCACGATAATATTTTTACATCAGTACACAATTACAATCGCAGATTGAAATTAAATACTTTTTACATCTCAGAATACCAATAAAAAAAAAAACACTGACAACAGTAAGAGAATGCCGGGGCCATAAGGATAACTTATCGAAGGGATCGCAGGGATGCTATCAGTCAAGGTGCAGAGAAATACACAACAAGTAGGCAAGATAATCCATATGTAGAGGCCGTACTGAAGGACACAAGTCAACAATCAAGCAAGGACATCCACCGAGGTAGAGGGCTGATAGGTTCTCCTTCGCTTCACCATCCTCGCATAGAAAAGAAGGGCGTTGAGATCCATAGGTATTTTAACACTAAGGCAACGACCATAGATCAGGACCCTGGATGACTGCTCAGGTGAGGACTGGTGATCTATGGACGAAGGATAAACAACCTCAAGGTCACAATCAACACACAGGGCGGTCACGACATGTGGGTAAAAGAAGGCCATGAGAGTCAACAATCGTCGAGCTAGGCTAAGAAAAATTTCAACCATCAATCTAAACATCCAATCTACTTACATAATCAACATATAGGTCCAGTCATAAAAACCTACATCAATCTACCAGTCAACGATGAAAGAAAACCATTGTCTATTTGCCCTCTCCGAATGACTCCCGACGCTCCGTGCAACTCCCTCTCGTGGACCGTCGAGACTTCACCAGTACCTCCCAACCAATGCTAGGGTTACTCTTCATTCGACTTAGCTCCCCGAGCCATAAAGGGGCCACACACACACTATCCAGAGATTTAGTCTAGTACCCAGCTCGCCTCGCAAGGCTGAGCTACCACTCCTCACCAAGCTGGGTATCCCAACTCCCACAAGTAAATCAGTCAAGTCGATATTTCTGAAGCGTAACGTTGTGCAAATAGAATATGGTCTTCATCCTTCTCGTTCCTTCATTTTATAGAGTTTCTAACTTCCTTTCTTTCCTAAAATCTCCTTTAATTAAAGTTTTAAAAATAAATTCCTAAAAATTCCTCTACGTACAAGTGTCCCCCATCCCCTACATTCCTCCATAAATTAATTTCTTTAATTAAGTAATTATCTTTATTTCCCTCACCCACCTAGAGTTACTCTTAGAATCACTCCTAGGTGTCCCCAAATTCTCTTACAGGTTTTAACAGCTTTCCCTTTTATTAAATTGTTAATTCAGTTTAAAATTAGAAGCTCTTAAATGGTAGATTCTTTACTAAGTTGACTTTCCGCTTTTTCCCTTAAGTTCCCCTCTTTCCCTTTTTATGTTATCTTTTTTCCCTAGTTTCTCTTCTTCTTTTTTTCCCTCTTTCCCCTTTTACTTAGAACTCAAAAAGGCAAGTGTGAATATTAACCCCTTTTCCCTTTTCTTAATTAATTAGTACTTTAATTAGTTAAGGTAATAAAACAATTAATTCCCTTTTTAAATTTTAATCCCACATAATTTTATTTTTGTTTTTATGAATAAATTAAATTTCTTACTCCCTTCATGTTACAAGATTTAAGGAAGATCATAATTAGTATTTAAATTGTTTTTATTATTATTATTATTATTATTTTTATAGAAGACAAAATTTTACCACAAGCATAATTTAGACTTAGGCCTTAATTTAGTACTGGGTGACATTTAATTAGGGAAATTGTTTTTAAAAATTACTTAACATATTGTTTGTCTTAGGGCCATCTAGATTCATCCCTCTATCATCAACAATGTGACCCGCCCTTCAGGACACACTAGGTGCTCCAAGGGTGCCACTCGCCTCATCTGTTCCCTTGCGTGATGTGCCCTTCAGGACGCACTACGTGCTCCAAGGGTGCCACTTGCCTCTTGACTGATTTGGTAGACATCAATAACCCTTGGAGTCAACACTCCACCAGGTGAACTTGTGGGAGGCTAAGGGATTCTAAGGAATAAGGCCTCCACCTTATTGCGCACCCCTTAGAATCATCGTGAGCGACTGTCGCAGTCTGCCCTCATGGCATCATGGGTCCTCTCGAACAAGGTAATCGTTAACCTACAGTTCGAGCCATGGCGGGAGTGCTAGTAGGCTATGGCAGGGATGTTGTCCACACCTCTCCCTCAACATCTCTGGTATTCATGCGTGACCCCTTTACTCCATATGTGAGTCTGGTCGGCAAGCTATCATTAGCCTGCATCATCAACAAATAATGTCAGAACATATCCATATCATATCATCTAATCAGATGCACTAATATCACAGTAAAACAGTCAACCCCCAATGGCACACTCCCTGACTCGATCCAGAGTCCAAGGGGTTCCATCGATGCCTCTGCATCCTCAAGGTCCAAAACCCTGCACACTCAGTAAAACCGAGTCAATAGCACCTGTCTATGTCAAGGTAGTAGAACAACATATTATCAACCCATAATGCAACATAATCAAAATCAAAAGTTTGAATAGCATAAAAATCAGGATCACTTGCGATCAAGTGTCCTCAAAGAATAAGTTTTCTCAGTGCGCCAGAGAAGGATGCTACATACACCCCCTCTTGGTCTAAACTTCATCCCGAAGTTTCATAGTATAGATGCTGAAATAAAGTGCATCATAGTATCATATGTCTATCTATCAAACAAAAATGAAAACTGCTGGCGCATATCATATGCGTCCTCCCAAGTTACCGAGTGCAGACTATAATCGTCCCACGGGACCTTGACTTGATCTACTGTTCGACGTCGTAACTGTCGAACACGATGATCCAAGATGCAGACCAACTCAACTGTGGGCACTCCCTCGTCTGATACCTGCAAGGAACTCATGTCAATAACATGTGTAGGATCACTAATATAATGTTTCAAAACAGATACATGAAAAACATCATGCATACGCCTCAAAGAATCAGGCAAGGCTATTCAATAGGCCATGGGCCCCTTTCTCTCCATGATCTCGAAAGGGCCCACAAACCTAGGAGAGAGTATAGCTCCCTTCCCAAACTTGATCGAACTCTTATGCAGTTTAACCCACAAGAAGACTCGATCGTCGACCTCATAACTATGGTCGATATGGTGCGCATCGTCATAACTCTTCTGTCGATCCTGCGCTTCTTTAATCCTCTGTCTTATTGTTTGCATTTGCTCTTCCATTTCCTGGATCGCTTCTGGTCCCACTAGGACCCTATCCTCAAGCTGATCCCAACTCAAAGGCGTCTGACATCGTCGCCCGTAAAGAAACTCGAAAGGTGCCATCTTAATGGTGCTCTGGTAACTGTTGTTGTAAGCGAACTCCACCAGTGGCAAGAATTCTTCCCAACACTTTTTTTGGTCCATCACGTACATGCACAACATGTCTTCCAAGGTTTGGTTTATTTGTTCGGTTTGCCTGTCATTCTCCGGGTGATACGCAGTAGTAAAGTTAAGATGGGTTCCTGTTGACGGGCGAAAACGACCGTCCGTCAATTAAGAGAGTGGAACCGGTCCGGGGTTGTCT